>JAFMSR010000159.1:0-76532 GCA_022818135.1 Saxidomus purpurata | reverse complement strand
AACCTTTCCGTTGGAACTACTTATACGCTCACAGACCTGAAAAACACTAATCATTGAAATAGTTATATAATAGCGCTAACTTGAAAAAAAACATGGTTTATAACGATCAACCAGCTTAACATAAGTGCATTTGGATTTCCCAACTTTCATTTCTGCACTGCGAAATCAGATAAAAATCAGAGCCATTTTAACATTTTTAGCGGGGAAAGGCAGTATCACAAGCACACCTGTTCTTGTTTTGTTACCTTTACCTTTACTTTGTTAACTCTTTGGTGTTGCTCTTTTACAAATATGGATGTCACGCCTTCCATGTACACATTTCCGTATTTATGTGTCTTCAAACATTTTGCTCTACATATAACACTGTTTTATGTTCAAACGAGTCCCTGGATTACTAAACGACCACATATATAATATCCGAGACGGTTTCTGACGCTTTACTTCTTATAAGTACTGTGTCTTTTCTTTTGTGTCTAAACCGCGAGTAAAAGGTAAACCAAGTCAACTGCTCATAATAATAATAATAATAATAATAATAATAAGAAGAAGAAGAAGAAGAACAACAACAACAACAACAACAATAAATAAATAACAATAACAACGACACCAACAACACCACCAACAATAATAGTAATAACTATTATTATCTATAAATATTATTATTATCATCTCTTTGTTTTCAGAAGGTAGCTCATTAAGACAACATATTAATAGGTGGTAAATCTTATTTACAACGAGGCATATTTAAACAAATCTTTAAAACAAATTCAAAACAACGTATGAACAATACAATATGAATAAAACTATCGTACTATGCATACTAGTGTACATATGAAAATTATATAATGATAATGTAAAATAATGATAATAATAATTTATGACAGTGCAAAAGTACATCATGAATTAAAAATACTTTAAAACTTTTTCAAATGGTTTGGGGAAGAAAGGAAAGAAAAGAGAAAAGAAAACCAAAAAAAAAAAAAAAAAAAAAACAACAACATGCAAACCTACATAAACACCAAATTATAATTAATCAATCCTATTACATAAGTTTATAATGTAATTCATTAGCTATATCATTATACACTGTATAATTTGAAATCACACAGTCTAGAAAACAAACATTACATAAAATAATCAGCGTAAAAAAGACTGTATTTTAATAATTTCAAACGATTGGGAGCATAATTCCGTACTGGAGATTATAATCGGAAGTGTTACGTTTCGTTTGTATAACAAGATGTTGTTACAGAATATTCTTACAATGGCTTTAGAATGGGACCAGTGCTATATCAAGCAGCAAAAATGCGGTCAATGACATCAATACAAAAAGTTTTACACTACTTTTGATCTACTTTTGAAGCAAATGAGATGATATTACATGCGTAATGACATACAATACTTTCTGGCCTTTCGTCCATGTCATTTGATTAATTGGTCGTTTCAAAAGTTTAGTTACCATCCATTTTAAAATTAAAGAAATGAAAAATCTTCTCTTCCAAAAGTCATTACGACTTCTTTGGATTCTGTCAGACCAACCTTGTCCAATTTGTCATATATGTATACGACGTCCATTGTAAGTCTCATCCACAAACTTGACATATTTCTCATCCTAAATGTAGCAGAAAATAAGCAGAATCTGCGTACTGAAGTTTTGGAAATAAACATTTTAGTCTTTTGATTTGAACTTTGGAAATCTTATCGTACAATGGAAGTAATGCATCGCGTGCGCCTGTACTTTGTATGTTGGATATCACTGGTGACTTTATGCGTAATTCTGAACATCCTAAACATTGACTGGAAGCATACAGACGCTGTCATGGGTGTTACTATTGTTGCAGTCCTTGGAATCCTTCAAGGGTCTGTCCTAGAATTCCCGCTGCAGACGATAACAACTTTAGTCGTAGGAGGAAAAACGCGGGAAAACAAACGCGCTCCATGTGATCATCTGACCATTGTTCTGAATTACAACCTCCTTGCTACAAGCACAGATGATATTGATGAATGTTTAGAGACTATGTACATGGCTTATGTCGGAAATCTTAGTCCCAGAGTTTCTGCTGTGTTGGTAAGCGCTACAAATGATGACGAACTTAAAAAATATGAACTAAAGCTTCGGGATAAATATCGTGATTTACTCTATAATGAACTTTACAGAGAAGGCTTGGCATTTTCTAGAGGAGATTATGATAGTGTTGATGATTTACATTTGAAACATTTATGGGAAGAATATGCTGGTATTGATATGAAGATATTTGTCGAGAAGTTTCTTGACAATATATGTGAAAGGTTTGCGCGCGAGTTCATGGTCGTTCACCGCGTAAGTCGGGTGTTAAAGAAATGTGGACAATACCAAGACTTAATGCTACTGTCTGAAGGCGTATCTGAGGCATTTTCTTACTGTGATGACACCTATTATGGTAAGCAAGCACGAAAGAAAGGCGAAAACTTGTTTTACGAGAGTAAAGATGTCACAAACATTTTCAACATGAAATTCGATTACACGCTAGTTCTCGATGGTGACACCGGCGTTCCGAGAGGTGGCGTTTATGATCTTCTTCAGATTGCAGCGGCGCATCCTGAAAAAGGCATCATACAACCATCAATTAAATTTCAGTGTGCAGAAGACGACACATTGTACATGTATTTAGAGACCATGCGACAGAGCATTAACAAACCATTTACGAATGCAATGACATCATTATTTGGCCAGTCCGGCTTTTATGGTAAAGCTTTGGTAAAGAATAAATTATACATTGAACATGTCATAGGAAACGAAGAGAATTTGATTGAAAGAGTTCCCGTAGATGTTCTTAGTCATGACACTTTCGAAGCTGCCCTCCTAAAACCTCTGTTTGCTGGTAGTACCTACCTTCTAGAATCACCTTGTCATAACTACGTTACTTGGAGTATACGTGAAAGAAGATGGAATAGAGGAGAAATAATACTCGCGACATATTTCTGGGAAAATATATTTGGAAAACCAATGCGATGGCTCCAGAAACGTTCTCAAAAGTCTAGATTTAATAAAACCAAAGTACGAACTAAATCTACTCTGGATTTTGTGACGTCATATATCGCACACTCTGCTATGAGGCATATGTTAATGAAACCACTGTTATTACTGTATATTTGTATAAGTAGTGTTGCACATTTGAAACATGCTCATGTGTCTATAATTGTAGTAATGTTTTGCATACTAATTTTCCCTAAGTTTGCAGTGTGCAACCGTGAGAACTACAAACACGTTATTTTAGAAACTATAGCTTCCGTTTTACAATTTACACCGGAAGCAGTAGTTGGAAGCGTTCGGTTATGTCGGGCACTGTACGCAAATATTTCATTAAATGCCAAATGGGTTCCACAGAGGGCAGTAGAGGAAGAGTTTAGGAAGTCAAATCCATTTATTTCTAGTTTCAGACATTTATGGGGATATTCTGTTTTGGCATTATGTTCAGGCATCTTGGTCCTGTTATTTTCGAAAAATGCTGTTTTGATATTTCCTCTTTTGTTAACATTATTGTTCTTGCCTCTATACACAGGCTTTACATCTATGAGAAAAGACTTTAGTTTTTGTAGACCTAAGAAAGTGAAACAAGGCGATAGCTATAGTAACACTGTATCAAAAGGAAATGTTAACTCAGCGGATATCAGCATTCCCACTGTCTCATCTAGTCAAATGTACAGAAGCTTAGGACAGTTGTGGAACGGCTATGAATATTCTGATACTACATTTCTACTGGCGACTAAGAACGACAGGGCAGATATGCTCATTGACAACACGTACAATTTTGGAAAAAATAGATTTATGCCTTTGATTTCCACATCATGGTCTGAAAGTAAACAATTTCTTTCTGGGAAATACAAACACCACAAGTTATCAAAACACAGAAATGACTCGCGTGACGTCATCAAGAAAAGTTTACCATATAACGGTTTCCAAAGCAACCAATACAGGGAGGTCAGAAGAAGCCTAAACGGGAAAACTCGTATACAAGATAACTTTGACCACTGTGAAAATAAAAACGACGTAGAAAAGCTGCTAAAATATTTAAAAGTGTTAGATCAGTTTACTGATAAACGTTACTACAATACGGGAATTCGGAACTATAACTGATGCTATTTGTTTCAGCCCACTGCTTTTGAAAATGGGCCATTTCGTTTGAAAATACAGCGTATGTCCTTTCGACGACAGAACAAGAAATGCTTTCGTGTCGCTTCAATATTATCTAGATTTTAAGGAATGACATGTCGATTTACGCCCGTAGCAGAGCGAACAGATTGGGATTACTTTGTCTGTCGTCGTTCCACGTCCTTCGTCCTTGCCTTGCGTCCGCGTTACACTTAAGGTTAAAGTTTACCAGCAAGACCATATCCCAATTATCATACAATGTGTTGGATTGCAACTTCACAGTCATCGAAGCTACTAAAATACACAGGTTTGATAACTCTGAATGGAATTTATTGCAAGTTATGGGCCCTTTGTACTCTGGTTAAAGTTTGGATTTACGTGCAACTACTATTAACAGTAAACACTAATAGGAATCATTGGACACTTCACATAAGTCTTCAATGGTATCACACAATCGAGTTCTATAACTCTTAATTGAATTTGTAACAAATTACGGGCATTGTCTGACTAAGAAATCTTTGTTTAACATGCAACTACTGTAAAGCATAGAAATGATTTGAAAAAACTATAAATGTCTTCAAGGGTATTAAACAATCAAGTTTGCTCTTAAATGAATTGTCTAACTTAGAAATTCTGTTTAAAGTTTTCAGTACAGCTACATGTACTATGGATCACTTCCTTGAATCACTTACTTGCAATTTATTGTGTTAGGTTTCTTTTTGGAAATAACTGTGCGTAAGTGGTAATTTGCTCAGAATGATAGTAAGGTACGAAAAAGGGCTATCCCCATGTCTGAAAAGTATCTATAATGAAAACAGCTTTCTGTCTTTAAAAGACATTTCAATATGCAAAAGTGCTATCAAAATGTTTGGTCAAGATACTTTTTTACCTTCAGAAATGTCAGTTCTGTATTCTCTGAAAGACGGCAAATATTTTATTAAGTGGCAGATAGATAGATAGATTTATTTCAACATAAAATGTACAATTTACATGGCAACTTATAATTAAAACATACAATAAAACAATAAACAAACATGTATGAATTAATATAGCCATGTCAATCAACATTATATGTTAAGGATAACACAAAAAAGAGCTAAAACAAACTCTTATTTCCATTGTGGTCCTTAAGATATAGTATTGTATGACATAGGAAGATACAATTTATCACAGTAAAAAATCACAGCAAAATGCCTTAAGAGAAGTTTGTATAAAAACCCTGATTGAATGACATTAAAAAAGTCAAGTTAAGCTTAAAAAATGTTCCTTAACCTTGCATTTAAATGCAAGTAAATACAATGACTGATTCCGGTTTTTAGCTCACCAGAGCACGGCTCATGGTGACATATTGTGACCATCTGGTGTCCGTCGTCCGTTGTCATCCCATCGTCTGTTGTCAACAATTGCTTCGTACGCCATCACCTCTGAAGACGACCCTCTGCACAAAATAGCCACCAGAGATAAAAAACCCTTTAACAACATCTTCTTTACCATCTTGCTAATTTCAACCAAACTTCACACAATTGTTGCATGGATGGTCCTCTACCAAAATTACTCAGACCGTTTGTAATATTGCAAAAACGATTTCATTCTGCTACACACACTGACCACAAGAGGTAAAAATAGAAAACCAGCGCCATAATTGCTGAGATCGAAAAAAATGGTTACCATTGCTAAAAATAGAAACACCTTTAAACATCCTGTTCTCCTTTACTAATTCGTCAGTTTCATCCACAATGATCCTTACATGATGCACTACCAAAATGTTTAAAACTGTTTTACTCTGCTGCATAAAATGGTTGCCAGAGCTAAAAATAGAAAAAATAATCAAATGGCACTTCTTAACGATTGGGCAAGTTTTAATAAAACTTCGCGGGATCCTTTCTTGGATATTCCCCTACTTAAACTGCTCAAACTGTTAAATTATGCTACACAGAATAGTTGCCAGATCTTAAAGCAGAAAACACTTTTAAACGACATCTCATTTACCAGTGGGCCAATTTCAACAAATTGGGATTGTTATAATTTGGATGCATGGTCATCTGCAAAAAATATTCAAACTGTTTTATTCCTCTGCCAAAGATAAGCACAAGAGCTAGAAATAGAAAACCTAACAATGACATAATTACCTTAATTATCTGGGCCAATTTTAACCAAATTATTTAACCTTAACCTTGATTATGACCTTTTGATCTACTTTTTATTTATGAAGCTACAATCACGAATTTTGGACCATTTGTTATTCAGTTTTATAAACAAATTTCAATGTATATTCCCCCGCATCCTTCCAACGAAGACATTGAATCTGATGTATGTTGCCTACATTGAAACAACACGTAGCCTTTACATAGACATGAAAACTTAATAATCGCTGTACTTTTAGTTTGTTTTCATCAACCTTGTTGTTGCCCTTGTATAATGGCCAATGGTACCAGGAGAGCGATATAGGACCATCATGGCCGTCTCGTTTTTACATTTTGAATGGTAGATCTGTTTTCTTTTGTGGAAATGGCGTATGATGTACGAAAACTGCCTGCCAAACGGGCAATGTAATTTGTTATCAACAATATACAATATTGTATGAACATATAGTCTTTACATACAATGCAGAGAGTTTTTCACATGTAGAAAACATTTAAAAATTTTACATTTTAAATGTTAATCATAAGGATGTTTATTAAATCGTCAGAAACACGCTGTAATTAGTTTTGATTTTCGCCGACGAAGTGTTAGTTCTACTTGTTGAATATTGAAAAGAGTCGAAGTCGTTGCAAAAATTCTGGTGTTAACACATATATGTATGACAATGTTGACAGATCAATTCAATACAATGGCTCAAAATACCATACCGGGCATCTTTGCGATGAGATTGTCATACCCCGGTTTTATTGTATAGTGACATCCGTGATGTGCCACCCTGAACAACGTTTGTAAATATACCGTGGTTTCCCTACTATATAGGTCGATGACACTGAACATAATGGGAGGTCAATGATGAGATATCGAGTCGGCGACAACAATTCACAGTTACCCACCTTGAGTTTGTTGTCACGTTTAAAGTGTCCCTCTGTAGCAATAATTTTCAAGGGAATGTCCATGTATGAAAGTACACCCAAAGCAGGTGTCTATTTTTTACAAGAATATACAACTTTTAAACTTTTAGCAAGTTAAAATCCGAACTAACTGTCTGCCTAGGCGAGTGTATGTGCATGTATTTAAACATCGATGTACTGCACCTAGGCCGTCGTGGCCGACTGGTCAAAGTCCCTCACTTGAAATTACTTTACTAGCGTCAAGGGGTTACCTATTCTTGAGAAGTGTTGACAGTGGGAGTGCAAGTAGTGGCCCATCACAGTAATGATGGTAAACTAGTACACTTACCTCCTGAAAATAACCGAAATACCGTTGAAACGGATGCTTAACGGCAAGAAAAAGATTAGAAGGTACTGTAAGTGTTCCAAAGTTCGCCTCCATACAACCCCTCGGAGATGATAAAACTGATATTTTTACAGTGTAAAATCTCCCAAAAGGGCGAAATCTGCCATAAATGATATTGAAGTTCCTCGTATCGAAACTGTATCATGTTATATTATGACACAGATCTAGTGTCTTATATACCTGTATTCATCGAAACCTGAACGACGTTACTTGATTTGCTATATGCTTCATGTACAAAATGTATGAAGTTACACCCGTATCTTTTTACATTCATGCTTCACTGAGAAAGATGATTTTATAAATCTGTTCAATGTGATATGTGTATGATGCGAAACGAGATAAATTTTGTTTCAACCCGAAACAGAATATGAACGACAACATCGGTTGCTAGATTCAAAAGCGACGTAGTTAAAATGATTTGTAAATAAGTCATTGTCAAAATAATGGAGTAGATCGTATCTCTATTCATGTTTTCATTGAAATTGAGGACTTACAGTGGAAGATGAACGGGAGTTTAATATTTCTTATTCACGTTCTGGCGTTTTTAAACCTCATGGGTAAGCAATGTATCACTTTATTGTTGACATAAACTAAGCTCCGCTGTGCGGAAACCAACGTTTTGACCTAAGACCGAGTGTTTATGTCTAAATACAAAATTAACAACAGCTTTATTGCCAACACGTTCATCTTGCGCGCTTGCGATAGTAAATAAAGCAGTTCATACACAAATGCAAACGCTATGTAAAATTCTGCTTATTAGACCTCGTCCATACACAAATGAAAGCACCATGTACGGACGTGCGTGTACTTCGTCCATGTACAAATGCAACGTTACTTGTTCTTCGTCCGCACACAGATACAAACGGTATGTAAAGTTATGTGTTTGTACCTCGTCCATACATAAATGCAAGCACTATGTAACTTACTAAGACGTTGTTTGTACTTCGTCCGCACACAGATACAAACGCTATATAAAACGCTGTTTGTACCTCGTCCAAACACAAATGCAAACGCTATAAAATCCTTTGATGATACTTCGTCTGGACACAAATACAAACTCCTTGTAAAAGTCTGCTTGGATCTTGTCTGAAACAAGTTTTACTCGTCCTATAAAATTCCATGCTGTACTCAACAATGTGTGAATAAGCTCCTAATACACCATTGCTTTTATTAAAATTAAGATGGACAAGCGAACCGTTTTCAAATCCAAAATTGTTTCTTTTCGGATAGCGGAGACCAACACGTTTGGTGTTTTAAAAATAGAAAGCGCGACATTGTCTGAACATAACTCTGAATAAGATTATAGTATTACATATCCTTGATCCGTAATGACGGATTTGTTGCGATTGTTTGCGGAAAATACATATATTTCAGTGCTAGGTATATAATAAGAAAGTTCGAATAATTTTGTTTGCATCTACAATTAATATATAAGCTGTCAGAAAATATAAAATCTATGTCTATAGTGACTAATGACCTGTACAAAATGGCAAACAATCTGCTAAGTAGTAGTTACCTTCTTACACTTAACAGGTTGAGAAACGCAAAGATTTTCCCTGTTGAACATTTTTAATTGAATGACGCTATTGTAATATTTCTATTTAAGTCTTTTTTTGCGATGAATTATTGAAACTTTTACAAGAATTCAATTTTGTATTGTTTTTGTTGTGTATGAAATTTGAATAAATTTGAAACACGATAACATTGTTAAAATAAATATTTTGCCCATTTTGCGTTTCTAAACCTGTTGAGTGTACTGTTTGAAATTATGTTTTGTCCAATGGCAGCACTTAAACTTGGGTAAATTACTACCCGTATTTGATTACCGAGTCAGTAAATTGGGTAATACTGCTAATTTACAAACACTTATTTCAAACCAAGACAAATTTATTTCCGCAAATGCATTGAAATGCACACTATAACTATATTTAGTGTTTGAAATTATGTTTTGTTCCATCGCAATGCAGTTTTCGCTGCACTTTAACGTGGGTAAATCAACACTGTAATCTGAGTCAGTAAATAGGGGAACAGATGCAGACTTACAAAAACTAAATGCCATTTTATCCCAAAATTGCGTAAATTAAGGGAATTTTTAAAACAAAATATCTCAACATATCAGGAAGTCATGAAACACGAATCTTACATGTTCTTATCGGTAGATTAAACGCAGAAATTTGTTTCACATGACAACAACTGGAGGATGTAGAAGGGTCCCGCGAACTAGGAAAACCGTATACACATACATAATGATAATAATAATAACAAAAAAAAAATAATAAAAATGTATAATAATAATGATACTGATAATAATAATAATATCATCTTTATTTAACGAATGTAATTCATTAAGCAAACAGCAAGTGATTTAAAAAACTATAATGAATAACTTATTTTTAACGAAGCCTACGTTAATTACAAAACTTACAAAATACAAGACAGCAGCGAGAAACTGGGAGAAGTGTATCACAGACAGACAAATAACACATTTATATTCAGTGTATATACACGTAAATTTAAAAATGAAAAACCCATACAAAACAGTATAAAGAACTTTTTTATTGTCAGACAAATGTTTCGTTAATTTCTTTTTAAACTGTATAAAGATGAAGACGTTTTGATATTCAGTGGTAAATCATTCCAAACTGACATACTAGTACATGTATAGGCAAACGAAAGTTTGACAAAGTCTGTTTTACATATACGGATTATTTGATAGTGTATACTTGCGTTTAAATTGAACACCTCACCCTGTTTCGAATGAGCATGAAACGAATGGTATGTAAGTCGATACGAGCTTTTTTATATAAATAAAAATCCACTGCAAAACGTTTAATGTATGCACTGTCATAAACAAAATAACAAGAAAAATTAGATTTTTAAAATGGTTCGTTTAAAATGAAAAATCCTGTTGAAGAGGGTGTGGTGTAAAGTGACACACGTCGGGTGTGGTGTAAAGTGAAACACGTCGGTCGTGGTATAAAGTGACACACGTCGGGTGTGGTGTAAAGTAATACACGTCGGGTGTGGTGTAAAGTGAAACACGTCGTGTGTCGTGTAAAGTGACACACATAATGGTAATAACTATGGTGTGAAGTAATACACGTCGGGTGTGGTGTAAAGTGACACACGTATGGTGTGGTGTACAGCGTCTTACGTCGCGTGTCGTGTAAAGTGACACACGTCGGGTGCGGTGTAAAGTGACACATGTCGGGTGTGGTGTAAAGTGACACACGCAGGGTGTGGTGTAAAGTGACACACGTCGGGTGCGGTGTAAAGTGACGCACATATGGTAGGGTGTAAAGTAACTCACATTGGGTATGGTGTAAAGTGACACACGTCGGGTGTGGTGTAAAGTGACACAAGACATGAACGAGGAATCTTTTTTTCACTACATCACGACAGAAATTAATAATAATTGCATTTCTTTTTCAAAATAGACAAATTAACACAGTTATGTGAATACCTTTTCATATAATGCATCCTACTTCAACATTACATGTATAGAGAATCTTTTAAATTTGGTGTCTCACTACTATTGCAGTCGACCTTAAAATCATGCAGTCAATCGAATAAATAAAAATACAGAAAGGGCCCGGGAACTCCACCAATTACAACAATGCCAATATTTATTCCTTGTAGACATTTAGCCAAACCTGCCAACAAAGCACCAGTTAGGTTCTTCCGACGAGTGCTTTTTGTTCACTGATTTGACTGTAAATAAAGCACCGGTTGGGTTTTTCCGACTAGTGCTTTTTTTCACTGATTTGAGTGTAAATAAAGCACCCGTTGGGTTCTTCCAACGAGTGCTTTTTGTTCACTGAATTGACTGTAAATGAAATATGGGGACAATTTTGTAACAAACATTTGCTCTTATAATCATTATAATCACTACATTTTATTTACCAGCCGGTGTCGTTCCTGAATGCAAGAGCCCGGAGCATTTTAATACAGAATGTATGGCACCGTACAATAACTACACACAGGGTGACACTTTCTGGCAAAATATTTGCAGGTATTCTTATTTTGTTTGTACCCTTTTCACCGTCATGATTATGTTACTATGGGGAAAATTGTATACAGTGTAGATTTTGTAATATGGCGGACGGTACCATACACGAAAACATAAGTACATGTACATGTTTTTATTTTATAATTCAAGAGAACTGTTTTGCATTCAAGGCTAGAAAAAGTGTAAACACGGTAACCAATTTGCAATGAAATTTGCATTGACATGGTATCATTTTTCGTCAAGTCCCACCATCCACCACGGTACGTACCGAAAATGAAAGTAGGATGTACGATTTCTTTCAGATAATTTTCTGCTTAACAAAAGCCCTGAAACTGTAACTTGTATGCTGTGAGGGGCACGTTATAAGCTGTCAGAAAACATTACTTTGTGGTATTGCATTGCCCAGACAAAAAAAAAATTATAAATAAGCAAAACACTCGTCGCTCTCGCTTTGATTACACCGAGTTATTTACGTGCATATAAGCAAACAAGAACATTTTGTAAGCAATAATGCATGCAGAAACTTTAAAATTTAATTTTCACAGAGATATATAGGCAACATTGACTGTAAAGACAAATAGGCTCGCATGAGCTAAAAACCCATGCACTTACCTTTTCTAGATGTACAGTCAGCCATCTTGCGAAATCTGCAAGTTGTAGACTATAAGACGCTTTCACTGTTTACACGTGCAGATGGGAATATCTGGCTTGAGTTACTGTTTTTGGTTCATGCTTTGATGTTTTAGCCGACGGCAACATTTTGCTTTCAACACTTACACTTTATTTTTCAGTGAGGCAGGGCGTATAATATTTGAGTGCATAAAAACACAGAACGACAGCTGCCCGACAGGAAATGAAGAACAAACTCAGCTATTCGCGGCATTCGGAGAGCGATTCAGACCTTTCCAAATGTCTATAGATACTGCATGCAAAGGCATAAATAGTAAGTACTTCACCATCATTATTACTTTACTTACCTACACATTGTCGCATGTCTAAGCTTGGCGGTTAGTTCTTGTGTTGCACTTTTTTTGCACGTCCGTCACAAAAACTTAACGGTTGGCTATAACTTTGCAATTTTCTTCAGATTACTTCACCGAACTTTTCAAATTGTATTCCTTATGACAAAAGGGCCGTGATGCCGCCAAATTGTGTAGGTCAAGGTCATATTTGACAGAGTTATTCCTTTTTAGTGTACAATTACTTTGTGAAATCTTCTGTCATGAAACTATTGGTTATTCTGACAAAGTGTAAGAGGGCGACACACGTGTTCTACTTTACACACATCTAGTTGTAATTTGATATCAATCAAAACGTAAAAAGAGGCAACAACTACCATTCTGTTGCAATGTTATGCGTTGGCAAACTACATTTATCACTAGTCACACGGATTAGTCGTGTAATGTTGTACCCTTTGGCCTTTAAAGTGTTCCCTCGGTCACCACTTACGTGCATTCCGAATAGTCCAGTAGAACTAGAAACCTACATGATATATGAATACGGGTGATATTTACATGAAATCTGTGTAAGGGTATGTAAATATATATACATTTTAGTAAGAATTATGAGGCGTAAACCATATTGATTTATGAATTCCATATTAAAGTTATGGTTAATAAATGCATTGCTCATGAATCTAGATGTACTTTATTTAAACTTAACCAAATATCATTAAATTTTATGTGTTTCAGATGTAGACATTACTAAAATGATTTTGGTTTTTGTGTGGTACATAAAAGTCAAGGACTTTATTCTCAAACCCTGCTGAAATGCATTTCATTTTGCACGTGGTCAACCTTAGCTGCGAGATTCCACGTATCACTTTTTAATGATATTTGACATAAGAAAATAAAAGTATCAAAATATAAGTAAAATAAATTAAGAAAACAGCAGGCTCTATGTGGAACTATTTCAGTTTTGGTTTTTCTTTCAGACGAATCGTGTCAGAATTTCAACCAATTTACCTGCTTTCCAAGCGGCATCTCAACTTTCCAAGGTTCAACCGTTTTAAGTTTTTATGAATACTTTTGTGGGTAAGTTAAGTATTTATTTTATTTTTGCCTCTTTTGTTTTCCTAAATGGTCAAAATTTGTGAAGTCAGTACAAATCATTTACATTTTCACGCCCAAGTTAAAGATAGCTATTGTTTCATGAATAAAAGTAGATACAATGCGTATGCATATTAAAGAAATTCACTTAAACAATATTCTGCATGTACAAAATATTACAACAAATATCCGTTTAACGTTTTAACTGTTACCGTGCTGACAGTGAGTGATACTGCCTTTACGACTAGTGCAGATCATGATCAGCCTGCACATTAAGGCAGTCTGGATACGGTGATTAATCCAACCTTAATGTATCTGTTTACAGGGAGCAGTATTTACAACACATGTTCACATGCATAGGAGAACACGAAACATACTGCCCAGTTTCCGCACATGAAATGAAAGTATTGTTTGAGATCACCACACCGTCCGGTAAATTAACTTATGATGACCTTGTCGCAAAAATTCCTATGGAATGCGGAAAACTTTTAGGTAAGAACATTATTTTTTTATGAAAACATTTTAATTGATATTGTTTGGTTTAAATTGATAAGGTATAGTAAAGTTTCGCTATTAATATCACCCGATATTTTTATACCGCCCTCGATATATAGGCCAAACATTCCCATTTTATAGTATAAAGACCATTTCGATATTAAGACTTCTTTATGCCGTCCAAAGGGTAGTTTTGTTACAGGAACTTTACTTGTACGTGTCTAATAAGTCCCCGTAATCAGAGAAGATATCAATGAGTCCATGTACATTCATTGAGTGTGCACGTCTACATCGTTGTGTGATTAAGTTCACTGATTGAGAGTCAATGGTTCGAACCCCGCTATCGACCAGGTTCGTGTTGCGATAAAAAGTGACAGTTCAGCGTTTCTGGTCGGCTGTGTTCCGATACAATATGAATACCAAGTTGTCATCACAAATCCTAAATGAAATAACAAAAGCATCGGTAACACCGAAGTCTGCGTTTTCAGATGAACAGCACACAAGCTTAAGAAATTTCAGTTCATTTAATTGCAGACAAGCAAAATAAAAAAAATGATAAAGGGACATAATTCAGTCAAAGGCCGAGATAGAGTTAGGAATCTTAAACATTGCGCTTCCTTTCCATACCTTCTTTCATTGTGCTGAATATCAAGTTAATCTCTGTTGAATGCAATTCACTTAAGTAAACATTGTTACTGTCGACACACAAAAAAAACATTGTGCTGAATACAAGATGGTTAATGTAATTTAATTCATAGTTAGCCCAGAAAAAAATGTAAATAGATGGTTGTAATTTAATCATAGGCCCAACAAAGTTATAAATCTGGAACAGTGCATTTCCTTTCAATATGCTCTCTCATTGTAATAAATTGCAAGAAAATATGTTGAGCGTTTTTTTAGCTATATTTCCTACAAACATAATTTCACATAATTTCACATGCTAAATTAATATCATACAAAGGGACAAAAAGCAGAGTTAAGGTTAGTAGACACTGCGCTTCCTCTTAATATTTCCTATCACAATATCTAATATCAAGTAAATCTGTTTCAAGGTTTTGGCATAATGTATCAGAGAAAAGTAATTTCATGAACAAAGGGAGGTAATTAAAATGGAGTTGGCAAAAGTTATGGCTCTTTGTCACTGCACTTCTTCTTAATGTCTTCTACATCTGTGTGAACTACAAACTCAATACCTGACATGTTCCGGGCAAACATATTACAGAAAGGGAGAACATTCAGCAGTAGGGTGAGCTAGAGCTATGGTTCTTGATCACTGCTCTCCGTCTGAGTGTCCTCTATTATCATGTGTGCAGAAAGGCAGATAATTCACTGCACTTCATCTAAATGATTACTATAAATGTGTGAAGTAACAGGTCAATCTTCTACTATATATATTTCAAGATATGCTCCGCACAAGCTTTTTACATAATGGGGGTATAAAACGGGGTCAGCTACAGTGCTGAAGTCACTCCACTTGCTCTCAATGACCTCTATCAATATATGAAGTGTCAAGTCAATCATTGATATATTATTCGAGTTTTGCTCCGGACAAGCTTTTCACACGAAGGCTGATAATTTCAAAAACGATGTCAGCTAGAGTTATGGTTCCTCGTCATTGCACTTACTCTCAATTACCTCTATCAATATGTGAAATAACAATCACCCTTTTTAATACGATGTGTTAACTTTTATTATGCCCTCTTGTGAAGTGGGGGTATATTGAATTGCACATGTCTGTGGGTCAGTCTCTGTCGTTAGAACAGTTTATACCAATTGCTCGAAGACGTCTTGGCCTAAGATCTTCAATCTTCATAGAGACTTTGGTCATTTCCTAAAACAACCATTTAGACTTTAGGGTGAGTAGGTTAAAGGTCAAGGTCGTGGTGGACTTAAGTTAAAAAACGGTTTAGGCAAATACGTGTAATTCAAGAACGTTTGTGCCAAGGATCCTCATCAAGAAAATATTCGGATACCTTTTCATGATAATTGAATGCAAAATGTGGCCTCTATCGCATTCACAAGCTTATTTTTCCATTTGCCATGGTGACCTAGTTATTGACCCCAGGTGACCCAGATTCAAAACACCAAGACAAATATCTGACCAATTGAAAATAATTTTCATGCACATTGGGTATCAAATCAAGCCTCTAAAGTTGACCTTGTGACCTAGTTTTTGATCCCATGTGACCCACTTACAAATATGTCCTAGAGATGATCAAGACAATCGTTTTCACTAATTTTCATGATGATTGGGAGTCAAATGTGGCCCCTATAATGTTTACAAGGTTTTCCTTGGATTTGCCCTGATGACTTAGGGTTTGCCCGGATATGAACTATTTTCAAACTCGACACAGATTTTCTACATTCTGGCCAAGTTTCATGAAGATTCAATGAAAAATGTAAAAACTTCGTGCTCAGGTGAGCTAAAAACAATATTTATTACAGCTACAGATGTTGATTGCATCACAAGGAGCGTGACGGAACTGGCGGCATGTGACATGGACCCTAGCATAGACGTTCCCAACGGTTCCTTCATGTGCGCGTGAGTGTAACTATTTGTGCTTATAGAGTAGAACATTTGTTACCATTTTAAAACCTTGTCGATATTAAGCATGGCATTTCCTCAGTTTTCAACAGTACTACAATTTCTAATATCCCTAATTGGAAACTTCTATGAATTATTACTGAAACTGAGCTGTCAGTGAGGACCAACCATAACCTTTATCAATAAATGAGTTTCAATGTTTTCTCTATATTTCGGTTGCCATAACAATCACATTTTTTTCCTGCTAAGAAGGTTCCGGTGGTAAGCATAATGTTTTCAATGTACTCCTACACACCAAATTGAATACTAGTAGACTTACCTATGTTAGTATTTGACTTGTTTGAGAATTTTGATGATTAAGCATGTTGTCCTTTTGGAAATAAGTGGACCCACCCAGTAAGAATACGAAGTTGAATGTATTAAATCTGCTATAAATCATTACATACCACATCTTAGGAGTCATTTCTGAGGGTCATTATTACATGCATGTGTACCATTGCGCCCCGAATAGCTTTCTTTATGTCCCCAGCGCCTAGTATCGACATAGTCCTTTTTATATTATTTGAAATTATTGAATTTTATATTTAATTTACTACAAACTACATTTTTTCGCAGTTCCACCCCAATGACCACTTTTCATTTAAGCTGGAGGGGTTTCTGAGATAGAGTCTCAGTCTATATTTCGATTCCAACACCATCCTGGTAGTTTCCAAAGGTTGCATCAAATACCGGGCTTGATGTATTGGTCATGTATATCCCCTTCCCACTCACACTTGTTTCGTTACAAAGATACTTTGTTTATTGTTAAATTCTTGATCTTAATCTATTACTAGAGAAAGGTTGCTCTACCCAATGGGAGTTTTTTCCACACAGTTCATTACCATAAAACCTTTAGCGACTTGTTTTGGTAAATAAACGTATTAATGAGGTAATGTAAAATAAATTGTTTTGTTCATTGTAATGAATATTTATTAAACTTAATGACTTTATATTATTTGTACATATTGTAAGGTTAGTAGGGTAAGGCTTCCCGATCCCGGTTAAATCAGGGGACGGGGCAATAAATTGGTTTGTATTATGCCCCCTCCCCTTCCCCCAAAAGTTTTCCGCATTCTATTTTTTATTTTATTTTTGCGGCTTTTTCGATGTCTCATACACTTGTTCTAGCATATGGAGTTTAATTTTGGCTAATACTGAGTTTAAACTTATACATGTATTACTATTACTATTTTTCAGTCAATCTAACCAAACAAATACCTGTGTTACGAAGCAATGTGGTAGTACTGTAGCCACCTTCTATGATGAATTGTTCAAGTTCCTGCAGTGTTGGCAAAACAGTGAGATTAGACATTATATTATTTACCTATTTACTTTAGTTACCATGGTATAAAGTATTAAAACATAGTTTTATTCAAGCAGTGCATATATACATGTACGGATGTACTTAGCTATATTGATCGTCATTCGTACTGTTCTATGGAGAATAATAGAACAAAACCGGATTATTGATTGATTACTGTTCATACATAAACGCGTGCAATGGTTCAATAAAAATGTACAATTTACAAATATTTGACACAATCATAATTCCTTTCGAAGGGAGAAAAGTTACCGAATGGAACGTTTTATTCTGGCTTTAAATCCACTCTATACGTACACAGTGTACATGCATGTACATGATCAGTATTTCAAAAATGGACCCATTACATAATAGTTGTATTAAGTATATCGTCGTCTCTACATCGTCTAGCAGAAGACTTGATAAAAAGAGATATAAAAGACCACAGTTATACTTATATACAAGTCAGCAGGAATTACTGATATTTTGATTAAGAATTAGGTGCAAAGTGCAAAGTGCAATATCATAATTATAAGGAACAGTCAACAATCAGACCACTAAAGACTTAACTCTTTGGTCGAATATTTATACTTAAAACCATTAATATATAAATTGTATTGAAGTTGACGGTAGCTGGAGTGATTGGGGACCGTGGGGATCATGCTCTGTGAGCTGTAACGGGGGCACGTATGTTCGATCCCGAGCGTGCAATAACCCGCCACCGGCTTTAAATGGACAGGATTGTGAAGGAAATTTTATCGATATTGACGGGTGTAATCAAGAAGATTGTCCAGGTAAATGTTGTTCTTTGAGATTTATTTTGACAATATCATAATGTTACAGAACGCCAGAGCCATTAATGGGTCTTAGATTTATTAACATGTCCGATATTTATAATTGTACATTGTTGCCCCACTAAACCTTAACCCATCAAAAAGTCAATTTAATTTGATAAAATTAGACTCGATTTATGTGAAAATTATTTTGTTTATTTATTTCAGATAATATACACGCAACTTAATTCAACTTTCTAATGCTATACCAGGATACATAATAGGAAAAGAAATATACACCAAAAACAACTTTTAGCAATAAAACTCAAAAAAAAAAAAAGAAAAAAAAAAAAAAATTAATTAGAAAAAGGGAAAGGTTTAAATAAAAAATTTGGGGTTTAAATACAATTTTTAAAATGCGTCAATTTACACCAAAATGCAACAAGGAAGGACCATCCCATATAACAAACAGTAATTACGCTGCAATGCACGGAAGCAGTGAAATAATATAGTAAATGGCATAACCTTATCCTGAGCGCTGATCGCATAAATATACCGGGCTCAAGTTTGCTTTTTTTTTTCAGTTGACGGTGTATTTAGTCTCTGGGGAGTTTGGTCAGAATGTACAAAGAGCTACGGCAGATGCAGCCGAGACAGGACGAGAGCGTGTAACAGTCCTCCACCGTCCAATGGCGGACGTAACTGCATCGGAAATGTTAGTGAACCGCAGGCCTGCAAAGAACAAGAGTGCCCAGGTAAAATAATATTAATGACAAATAGATTTGTGAAGTCAGAGAAGCAAAATGCATAAATTTTCGTTTAATACTTGTGCATTCTGCCCTTTGAAGAGTACAGAAGAAATCGTTCAGTTTGCAGAAAATGAATATCCAGACACCAACTAGTACAACACCTACACAGAACAATAATACACCGGTAGAATAGAATTTTTGATACTTTGAGAAAAGGCAAAGGTCGAGGTAAACAGTGTGGCGTTTACATCAAACTTTTAATACGCGTATTAATACTCCTAAGTGCAACAAGTAAGGAACATCCCATACGCTTAGCAGTGAATACGTCTCAATGCACGGAACCAGTAAAATAATATAGTACATGTAATAACCTTATCCTGAGCGCTGATCGCATACAGATATCGGGCTCAAGATTTTTGTTTTTTTTTTCAGTTGACGGTGTATTCAGTCCTTGGGGAGTTTGGTCAGAATGTTCACATAGCTACGGCGGATGCACCCAAAACAGGACGAGGGCGTGTAACAGTCCTCCACCGTCCAATGGCGGACGTAACTGCACCGGAAATGTTAGTGAACGCAGGCCTGCAATCAACAAGAGTGCCCAGGTACAATAATATTAATAACAAATAGATAAGTGAAGCCTGAGAAGCCAAATGCATTAATATGCTCGTAATAGTTGTGCATTCTGTCCTTAAATGAGTGCAGAAAAAATCGATCAGTTTGACAGAAAAGATGTATCCAGACACCATCAAGTACATCACCCACACAGAACAATAATACACCGGTAGAATAGAATTTTCATACTTTGAGAAAAGGCAAAGGTCGAAGTTAACAATATGGCTTTTACATCAAACTATAAATATTCATCGTTTACGCCGAAGTGCAACAAGTAAGGAACATCCCATACACCAAACAGTGAACACGTCTCAATGCAAGGACCCAGTAAAGTAATATAGTACATGTCATAACCTTATCCTGAGCGCTGATCGCATACAGATACCGGGCTCAAGTTTGCTTGATTTTTCAGTTGATGGTGTATTTAGTCTCTGGGGTGTTTGGTCAGAATGTACAAAGAGCTGCGGAGGAGGCAACCGAGAGAGGACGAGGGTGTGTAACAGTCCTCCACCGTCCAATGGCGGACGTAACTGCACCGGGAATGTTAGTGACCCACAGGTCTGCAATGAACAAATATGCCCAGGTACAATAATATTAATATCAAATAGATTTGTGAAGCCAGGCAAGCCTAATGCATTGATTTGCATTGAAAAATAGTGCATTATGTCCTTAAATTAGTGCAGAAAAAATCGTTTGGTTTGTCAGAAAATTGAGTTTATTTGATAAAATATTGACCATGTTCTAGTTGTTTTTAATATCATGAATAGGTTTCAAAATCACGATACGGTTTTGGAGACATTTTGGTGGCGTTGGACTTATTTTTGGCCCTTTCGTACGTAGTCTGCTAATTGATATTCTTGTCACGTATTTAGGTGAGACATCTGACATTGCCCTTTGAATAAGGTTTTACTGAAATCAGCCTGTTGGCACTGTGTAAAGTTATCAGGCTTTAGTTATTTCATTAAATGAACAGAAATATATAGAGTTAGTTCTACAAGTCGTTGCTATAGTTGTCCACGTGTATATCAGTATAATGCATTCACAGTAAATGGTGAATATGGCGACTGGAGTGAGTGGGGACAATGTACTGGTACAAAAGATTGCGGTTCTGGTATACGAACACGATCAAGGAGTTGTGACAGACCTCCACCATCAAATGGAGGCAGCGATTGTAGTGGACCAAGCACTGAAGAAGAAGTATGTTACCAAAAGGATTGCCCAGGTTAGAGCATTTAACATGAAACGGGTTTGTTTTAAATGCTCGTAAAATGTATTTTTTTACAATGGGTGTGTGCATTATGTTTAGATTAAGATTGTAATTTAGATATCGTTTCTGGTAAGTTCCCCTAGAATTGTCTTTTTAAGTGAATGGAGGATTTAGTGACTGGGGAATTTGGTCAGCATGTACAAAGAGCTGTGGAGGCGGTACCCAAACAAGAACAAGGTCATGTGACAACCCTGTACCGGCGAATGGCGGCTTTGATTGTAGTGGAGAAACGAGTCAGTCACAGACCTGCAATGAAGAAACGTGTCCAGGTAATATTAAACGACGTCAGTTAAGGCTGATTATGTAGCCAACTAGATGACATTCAAGCATTATAGAATCACACTTACGCATACTCGCGTCACAGCTGTTGTAATACTTGAGTAAGGTCATAGAACCGGGCTGAAGCCTTGGTAAATATTTAAGAGAGGAGTGAATAGGTCGTCAGTGCTTATTGTTCTCCTCATGGTCACCCAAAGTCGAGCTTCTGAAATTGGTAATATAACTTACAAATGTGTATGAGAAATACTGAGTTGAAGGTTTGATGAAATTTTCAACTTTAAAAATCTTAAATAACCAGTCTTATTTTATTTTGTTTCTCTAGTAACATCGTGTGCTGAAATAGCCGACCACTACGGCACATGGCAGGAGACATTGGTAGGCTCAACATTAACATTACAATGTAAGAAGGCAGAAGAGGAAGGTTAGTAGACACACTATGGACATTGCTGTATAACTGTGACATGTACATTTTGCTGTATAACTGTGACTAAATATAAATGTTACTGGCCTTCTCAAAAGTAATTAGTCCGACCGTTGGTACTTAAATCAAGTTCGTAAACTATGCTTCTCTTGGTTTATATTTGGTGGAAACAAGAATTGTAAAATTATAGCTTTTGTGTATTTTAAAACGATTTTAATTTGTCTTTAATTCACCAATCACCCCGAATGACCTCCACGCGTTTATTTCAACATAGTTTCATATTATTGCATTATAATATTATCATAGAATCAGAATTATAGAACAGAATTTATACAGAAAATATAAATAGAGTAGTTACAATTTAAGAGAAAAGCGCTTGCAGACAGGTCGCTGCTTAGGATCAACACTTTATTTACATTATTTTCTGTTTTTGTTAATTTACAATTTTGTAATTTATTCAAGTATGATGGACATTGAGAAATAAATTTGCATAATGAGTAGACATTGAGAAGTAAATTTGCATAATGAGTAGACATTGAGAAATAAATTTGCATAATGAGTAAATTAAATGTCTGAAAACATTTTTTGTGTCGACCTTTCGGAGAAAAGGCGATACATAGGGATCGCTTTGTCCGTCCGTCCGTCCGTCGGTCCGTACATGCCCAGTAGACATTACGGGGTTAGGGTTTGAGTACAACTTAGCATTGTGAGGTTCTTTGAGTTCATTCCGTCATTATGGGGTTAAAAATGGCATTGTGGGGTTAAATTATTGTATTGTGGGGTTGAAAAAGATCAAAGAAAGATCAAAGGGATAACCTCACAAAGTCCGTCTGGTAAGTACGTCCGTCCGTCGGTCGGTCCGTCCGTCACACAAACTTAACGTTGGCTATAACTTTGCCATTTCTTAAGATTTCTTCATCAAACTTTACAATTGTATTGCTTCTGACAAAAGGGTCATGATGCCACCACATTTAGTAGGTCAAGGTCATATTTGACAGAGTTATGCCCCTTTTTGTACTTGAATTTTGTAACGAAAACTTAACGTTGGCTATAACTTTGCCATTTCTTAAGATTTCTTCATCTAACTTTCAAATTGCATTGCTTATGACATAAGGGTCGTGATGCTGCCAAATTAGATCAAGGTCATATTTGACAGAGTTAACGCACCGGATATACTTAGATTTTACTATAACCTTGCCAATACTTAAGATTATTTTAGTAAACTTTCAACTTGTAATACCAATGTTGAAAGGGATGTGATGCCGAGAGCCAAATTTTGTAGGTCAAGGTCATATTTGACAAGAGTTATGCCCCTTTTTGTACTTAGATTTTGTGCACGAAAAACGTTCAGTTTGGCAGAAAATTGCCATTCACTTATAGATTTCTTCATCAAACTGTTCGAGTATTGTTAATTGTTATAAATAGGTACAAAATCACGATGCTACTCGGAAACATTGTTGGTGGCATTGGACATATTTTGGACCGGTTATGCCCGTTATCTGCTATTTAGATTCTTGTCACCTAATTATTTTGGGTTATACATCTGACAAGGCCATTAGGGTGACACAAGTGTTCTACTGAACATAGACCAGTCTGGAACTATTTAAAGGTATATCGAAGCTGTAACATTTTACATGCGTAAATAACAGAAATGATATGAGTGCATTTCAGATTTATACAAGTCGTTGATATTGAGTTGTCGCCCATGTATATCGGTATAATATATTCACAGTCAATGGTGAATATGGCCCTGGAGTCAGTGGGGATTTTCAATGTACTGAGTTAAGTTGCGATTCAGGCGTAAGACAGGATTTATACAATGTATTGAGTTATTGCCCTTCAGAGCGGAATGCGGGATTTTTAGGTTTGTCGAGAATTTTTTAAACTGTGAATATATGTACATTTTGTACTATTTTATGTAGGTTCATATTCGAGGCGTTGCAGGGTAAATGGAATATGGGGCAATGTTACTGGACAGTGTGATATAAAATCTGAGATTTTTGACGAAATAAACAAGCAGGTAGGAGGCTTATTATAACATGATTATTTTAAGAATGATTTAAACAAAATAGTATGTGTAAACAACTATAAGATTTTAAGTATCTGGGCCTGTATAGAACTGAAAACTGATTGGTAACTGGTCTCTACGATATGTATATAGTTAGATACTGTAAACACATTTACCTAGTTAAGGTGTTCAAGTGTAATTATTTGTTTTTTTTTTTGCTGATTTCGGATAAAACTAAAAGTTTAATTGTTAAACGTTTCTGTTTGATTGGTGATTTAAATTTGATGACAGGTGTGGATTTTGGTACATAAACATGTTAAGTAACTTCACACGAACCATTGTATTATATCAAATAATTTCATTAATACCCCAAATCGGTGTAAAAGCATTTTAATTACTACTGATTGGTTCCGTTTTTCATATTATATTTGCGAGGACGTTTAAAAATAACGTCAGAGTTTACGTTGTTCAAAAATCGAACGTATAAAGTATCAGAAACTTATACAATAAGAGCGTTGCATGTTAGAATAGGGCTAACCTTTTAGAGTAATTTTGACATTTGCGACAAGATATTGCGGTTTTTGATGGTCGTAAACAGTCTTAACGACTCCGGCTAACGCCGTCGCCATCAAAAATATTTGCCACTATTAAAAACCATAACTTTATAAAGTCGCAAATATCAAAATTACAAGCCAATTAACCCTATAATTAATGCGCGTTCATATTACAGTTGGAAGGACTCTCAAAGTCTGAAAATGTATCCGAAGAAGTCGAGAATATTATAAAGAATCTGACGGGCCTAACAAACAGTGTTGACTCAACTACAAGTGGGGAAACTATAGAGAAAGTAGTAGAAACGGCAAAACTTATTGTTTCTGCTGTAGAAACATATAAAGCGGTGACTGAAAATGGAAGTGAGGTATCATTAACTCATTTCTTTATTTTAAATTATACCGTACCCACCCTCATGTCTCTATTGTTACCAATTGGGCCTCAAGAAAAAAATTCAATGCACTTGAGATAACACTTGTAAGACATGTTCAAAATCTCTGGAAGTATATGTTTTAGCGCCCAGTTGATATCAGTACAAATTATCGTTTTGCATTTTATATATTTAAAAATATACAACTGCGACATAAGTTTTGAAATTCACACGCATTTGATAAATTATTATGCAAATGTCATAGGCTACAGAACCACCCATAAAACCTCTCAATTGCGCAGTCGTATCTCATAAACAGTATTATTATTATTCGCTTGATTAAATACTTGAAAGAAAAGTGTTTAGGGGATTTAAACTTACTTGACTTGATAAAAAACGGCTGCATAAAAAGATAAAGGGGTATTTATTTCAGAAGTAATTGATGCAAAGCTTAGCTGGTTCAAAATGGAAATTTATGCAAAAACTTGACAAGAAAAGTACGTGTTTAGTTTTCAAAGTTTATTTGATCAAATAAAATAATAATAATTTTACTTTTCAGAAAGACCATTCAATAATTTTACGTTTTAGAAATATTATAAAAAAGCCTTCAGACCTGAGACACCATATACGAATATGTTAATTAGAAAAATCGTAAATGCATAAATTCCTTTCCATGTGCAGCAGGGTGTCGTAAAAAAGGGAAACTGTCAGGTTATCTAGTTCTCCTCGTACATGTTCAGTTGATGGCAAAATTATTAATTGCATAACTACATGTGTAAATGAGAATGCAAATGATGACTTTTGTCACGTTGACGTGTGTAGTTTCATTAATGAAAATACAAATGTTTGCCTTTAATTAATATATTTTTCATGATAAAGGTTAATATTCATACAGTTCAGTAAAAAAAGAACAATCCAACAGTGTTTCAATACTTGTTTTTATCTTATATTATCTATTTATTTAACAGTTGATTGATATTTTGATTTGTTTGCTTGTGGATTTCAGTTCAGCTTTTATTTTAATTGCCATTTGTTTATACAAAGAACTGTCAACAAGTTAAACCATCGTGTATCATTATTGAAGAACTAAAACAGCAATGTATGATAATATCATTTCAATTTTCAGTCGTTTTTCAAACTGATAGATAACATAATCAAACCTGAGACTGAAGCTGTATGGACCGATGACGAGGTTAGTATTACCACATGCACATCTTGTCCCTTAAGCGTCAGTTAACCAAGTCGTAAATATCTCCTCACCAAATTGGGAAACTCAAATTTATAAATGTTGTACATTTATTTCTGTGTTTTGATTTAGCTTTACTTTGGATACATATTATGAATTCAAATTAATATGTAGCATTACTGCTAAACTTTTGACTAGTTACGGCAAATTTGAATGATTAGAAAACTGACACCGTTTAAAATAAAATCATCCTTTATTTGTTCAAACCGATTAAAATTCATATGTATCAGTATCTTAATTTATTTTAGTCCGTGTCGTTATTTAATACATATAGCAATGTGTGCTTTTGAAATCCATTTGTTCAGTCTGATGTTGGCGGAAGTGATGTCTTTGAAACGGTAGATCGATACTTGGCTGTCCTGCAAGATGTTAGCTGCGGTGATCGCAGCAATGGTGAAGTCAGCGTCTACGAGAACACATATTTATGTGAGAAATTTGTAAAATTCCAATCAACTTTGAAGATGTAATGATAGTGCCTGTCAAATGCATTTTATGGAATTCGTTTTGAAAGTTGCAAGGGGCATACTTTAATGAAAACATTTGACCCATTGTAAAGACTAACAAATACACAAGGATTGATTCTGATAAAACAGTAATCATATTCAGTGGAAAACAGTCAAAAATCATGACAAGACAACAAGCCAAGCTTCGATTAGTGTTTCAATGAACTGTTTAAAGCCAAAATTTATGTTTTCCTTGTTTTGTTTTTGTTAGATACTGAAATTGGAAAGGTCCAGGGCGATGTTAAGTATCCGAACCAAAAACAGAGTGACTCGTATATTGAGATTTCGGCAGATACATTGTCTTATAAAGGTAAAACAATATTTACTTCTTATTATACGTAAGGGAGACTACTCTTTACTAAAACCACTCTCCCAATCTGACACAGATGAATAATAGGAGCCAAAGTAGAGTTTTTCAGTTCCAATAAATTTGTTATCGATGCGCCGTTTTCCTCCAATCTGAAATTTTCAATATCAGGATTAGGAGAAAAGATACACAAAAAAACCTTAAACAGGGGGGGGGGGGGGGGGGGGGGGGGGGGGGGGGGGGGGGGGGGGGGGGGGGGGGGGGGGGGGGGGGGGGGGGGGGGGGGGGGGGGGGGGGGGGGGGGGGGGGGGGGGGGGGGGGGGGGGGGGGGGGGGGGGGGGGGGGGGGGGGGGGGGGGGGGGGGGGGGGGGGGGGGGGGGGGGGGGGGGGGGGGGGGGGGGGGGGGGGGGGGGGGGGGGGGGGGGGGGGGGGGGGGAAAAAAAAGGGGGAAAAAAAAGGAAAAAAAAAAAAAAAAAAAAAAAAAGGGAAAAAGATACCATGATTATATTGATAATACAACAACAGTAAAAAGTGTTTCACATACTTCAACAAAGAAATTAATATTTATTTACTGGCTCATTAAAGCATATGATTTAAAACTGATACAACTAGAGCCCCTTCCTTCCCCTCTTATATAAATGACATTCCTTTTCTACGCCACATCTGTTTCTATTGTTTTGTGTTCTATTTAAGGCGTAACTGATGCTTGTTTCGGAGGTTCATCGTATACATCTATTGGAAATATTGTAGAAAGTAATGTCTTAATTGACGGGTAAGTGTTTCAATTACAAAAATGTATTGTGTATTATAATAAAGTATTAAAAATCACGTTCGGGGATCTGCAGTTTCTTTCTATTTCAAAGTGCGTATAAACTTTAGTTGAAGAAGGTGTAGTTATGCAAGAAATATGTGTTAAATAGCATCCGTTTTTGGCTGAATATTAAATGTGATCATGTAAAACAATATACCCGAACTTTATTGTAACACAAAAACTAATTATTTAATTGTTTTATGTACAAGTTCAACTACTTCCTTTGCCAATGGACAAGAAATAAATTCTGAGGTCGTTTCGATCCAGTTTCCAAATGTACCTGATTTGGCGTACAGTGACCTCAACCCACCTGTTCGTGTGATATTGAAACCCATAAATGTAAGCAAGTCATTACATTTAATCTTTTTAAAATGATGTTTTAGTTTGAGGGAACTTAATCATTTCATCTATGATTTTCTGAAAAAGGTAACAGAGATATCAATGAATATGTCAGTTAAGTTACAAGAACGTGTTACTGTCATCCGAGTGTAGATGATATCTATAACTATAATGTTTACTGGTCATCGCTAATGGATGAACTGATTAGGAGTTCAGCGAAGTACTATGTCATCAGGAATATTTAATAAGAAAGCAACACCAGCAATAAAATCATAACAGTAAGTAAATGTTCTTAGGGCTGATCAGATTTTTTTTAAAGTTGTTGAGAACGTTTTCTTCGGTACAGATCATCAATATTGCCATCATCATCATCTGTTTTGATTGCCTTTTTGTAGAATACTAAAGAGTTTATACGAAAAGATATTTCTTGCGATACTAGGAGTGCATTTTCTATATACGAGAGAGGTTTTTGCGATAATTCATATTTGTTTCTTTTTCTGCCTTAGACAAACCGCACGAATCCATTATGTGTGTTCTGGGATTACAGTGTTACGTAAGAATGTTTTGTTGCTTATATTATCAATGTTATTTTTAAATGTATTGTTAACTCTTTACTGTGATATCTGCCAAAGATCTTGAGCAAAATGTGACATGAATTTGCATACATCATCAAGACATCTTATGTTTCCGTTTTTCTGCTTCGTGTTCTCATATATCATTCTTTTGTTACCAGTATTAGTCGTTTATATAATTTACACAAAAAAAGAAATATAATAAACAAAGGTAAGATAGGGTGGTTCGTCCATTAGAAGCGTCATACACAACCTGTCCAGCCATTATCATACCGGCGTTCACGAATATCAATATCAATCTTGTTTGAATATAGTGTATTTTATATGACGGATGGTATGGAAATCTCTGTGATATAAGGTAATACTTCTAGATGGCACATAAAGAACAAAGACGCGTGTTTACCTTTCTGAGATACATTAAATCCTATTTTCTACAATGGAAGTAATTGTAAGAAGTTGTATGACCAACTTTTCTTTGATAAACATTTAAATTGTCTTTGAAAACTGATGACTTTGCCAATAAAAACAATGTCAGATTTCTCTTGACTAGGATTTTGAGAAAGCCTTTTTTTGTGGATATGTCTTATTTCAGAGGGTCTGGCAGGAATGGTGCGTGGTCATCTAGTGGATGCGAGCTTGTAAATGTAACAACAGACAAAGTTATCTGTGAATGTTCACACCTCACGAATTTTGCAGTTCTAATGTCGCCGTGGAAGATAGTAAGTATTTATGCTGTAAAAACTTGTTTACCTGTACACCTTTGCAAAGATTCTTCTACCACAACTAATACAATTAACCATTATAAATATCTTTAGGTTCTGTCGAGAAATTATAAACTTTTAATACGAACGTCGGCTCATATAACATAGGGATTGACACATTTAGTCGCTACATAATTGAAAGCAGATGCTTTTGATTATTTCTTTAATATAACCTCGGCCAACATGTCCTTGAGTCACAGGTACATTTACGCCCACTTCTAAAGTTTCAAAGTCTTATTGAATGTTTGCAGAAATTATACTTATAATAATATTTCAAGTTGACATATTTTTCTTTCAGCCTGACAAACATTCGTTTATTTTAAGCATTATCTCTGCGGTTGGCTGTGCTATATCAATGGTGTGTCTCATTATAACCATCGCTATACACGCCCTTGTGTGGAGGTAATACTGTATACATTATCCTTATTTATTGTTGCCACTCTACTCAGTTGTCGCCCTACAAATCAACGCCCACACACGGTTGAACGGTATATATTCCTAGGTTTGCAGATATGGAAAAGAATACCCTATTTACACGTTTATAGAAACATCGAAAAGCTTTGACGTATTTTCCTACTTATTTTCCCATCTCATTCAGCTCAGACATATAACTAATTCTTGACATTTTCTTTCTCTACTACATGTACATCTGGATAACGCGATTTATTGTTTATTTCAGTCACTTTTTAGACTCTAAAGAGTAAATGATTTATCCTTATTTTGTCCATCTAATGTAATATCTTGTACCGATATATAGTATGCAGTGGTGAGAACTTCAATATGCTGATTATAGTGTAATATTGTGTTTTCTTCACATGTTAAAGTGAGTGATAAGGAATTTGTATAGTCCCTAACTCGTGTTGGACGCAAATGATACGGAAAAAGACAGCCACCATGTCCATTTCGAGTTGTCTTGTTTAAGATACGGAGTAGAATGCCCATTTAACACGTATATGGAAAAATCAAAACGCTTTGACTGAAGAAAATCTACAAGATCTGCAACACGGAGGCCAACCTCAAAGTCGCTATATCCACCCTCCCCATTCCCTCTCTTTACTAACTTATAACGCAGAAATAAGTATTTGAATATATAGACGTAAAGATATAGAAGGTCGGTTGAAAATGAAGGTTTAGTTGGTTAGAAGGGGGATTTCAAAAATATATACAGTAAACTATTTTGAGTTCTTGTATAATTTGCATCATTTTCTGTTTTCATATGAAACTGTTTCAGACAATTCATTGTGATAAAATCTGATTTTCAGACTTGTTCGCAGCGACCGTGCTATAATTTTGATGAATTTGTGCGTAGCACTTTTACTTGCTCTCGGGGTCTTCCTGGCAGGCATTAATAGAACAGAAAGTCAAGTGAGTACATCTACTTCAGACTATTGTATACCCTTTGGTACAATATATCAGTTGTAGTCCCATTTACATATGAACGTTAAGTTCTGACATTGTAAAAGTAGCTTCCCTTCCTGACATTAAAATGAACTTCGATTCACAATATATCAAATGTGTACCTGTTCATGTGAAGGTTTGTTTTCCATTTTAAAAGTAAAACCTTAGTGTTCCAAGCAATACAATGGTTTCTACTTTAAACGTTAACCAGCTTACATCATATAAAACTTGAACAATGATATTAGATTTACTCTTTTGACCGGGCATACAAGTAGTGATTTTTTTTCATTTTCCAGAAAGCTTGCACGGCTATAGCTGCTATTATCCAGATATTGTTTTTGGCTGTATTCTTCTTTATGCTACTGATTGGAATTGAAATCCTAATCTGCGTTGTCCATGTATTTGGTACAAAGTTCCGAATAAAGATCCTACTTCCAGTGGCTTGGTGTAAGTATTCGCTCGTCGTACTTTCGTCCTCTTTAACCATGCCGATTTGTTTGTTACAAAGTAATGAATGACGATCCTTCTTACAGTGGTTTAGTGAAAGGGTTTATCGTACATTTGTCCTCATTATCATCTGTTTTTTCTTCTGATTGTTTATAGTCGCGACCGACTCTGAGATATCTCCCTTGGTGAACTTGCCAAGACTCCTCACAGGCACAGGTTGAAGAGAGACAGATGCAGATACAAGGAAATCAGGGTATCAGACCCTAGCTCTTTTATGAATTGAACCTTTGGTTCTCTTACCTGCCCGGGTTACAGCACCGATACTAACCAGTTCATCTCAAGATGGATTGGAAACACTGAAAAGCGTAACTGAGATTTCCAGTGTGGCGGCCAAGATTCGATGCGGGTACCTCCGGAATGGTAGTCCCACCGTTAACCAATCGACTACCTACCGCGCCAACCATCTGTTCGTCTTTGTCTAAATGTAAAATGTATACATGACTGTCTGTATTATGATAAGCATATCTGTGCTAGTGATGCGCGTACAATGTAACATTCAATAAAGGCTTCCTACTATTAAACCATTTTAAGGAAGGAATTATTTTCAACATGCTCTTTCACTATTGCTTAAATTTTTCTGTATTCATATGTTGAACAGAATTTGGTCAGACTCTTTTTGATATCTTGATGTTTTACAGTAGCACCGGTGGTGATTGTTGGAATTTCGTTGGGTGTGACCAAAGCTGAAGGCTATGGAAATGATCGTTTGTAAGTGTTTGCCCTGGTTTACTTTGAATTTACGACAAACATCCAAGTTTCAGTGTATATGGTAGAAGACATGTAAAGTGTCTGTATAGTTACTTGGCAGTGTACATTTACCTTAGGCGTGTGTATGATACATAAAGCAAGTAGTTTTAGAGTCAAGTCTAAAGCTGAAAATGGGAGTAAGTCTACCTGCATCTCAGAGTACCTTCACATTAAAGCTCTACTTAGTCGTTATTGTCATAGTAAAGAATTTTCTCTTTGTAAAAGGATGACCCGTAAGATTGGCGAGGAACTTGTAGCGTATTATAACTTATATAAACCCTTTATAACTAGGAAGTATTTTCACCTGTTTTGTTGGATTTTTGCAAAGAAACGTGAGTTTTAATTAATTTCCACAGTATTATCTCAAGAACATACTCTCCATTCATATCATGTTGAAACTAAAATTTCAATAAGTTAGAGCGGGCTATTTTAGTCGTTCACATGGCCGCCTTTTCGTCGTTAGTAAAGTTGCTGAATAAATTTATATTCTTGTACTCCAGGGTCAAATTTTAATTACAGAATAATAATAATAAAATAATAAAATAAAAAAATCTTTATTTCAAGAATGTAACATGTTAAGGTTATACAAGAAGAAATAAAAGTATATACCTTATTTACAACATGGCCTTCTGTAAACAAATTAAGAGACAAAAATTTACTTACATACACTGAAACTGTCAAGTAACACACAGACATTCACTTACTGACAAACTGTCAAAATAAACTTATTTTAAGTATTGTATAATTAAAGCGTATGATAAATGATTAATCTGTAATACAACACAAACAATAACATATGTAATAAATGACAGTAGATCCAGAATTAACACCAAGACCTGTAGTACAGTCAAACCTATGATAACTAAATGAAAGCTACGAAACACAGAGAAAACACTTTCAAACAATATTAAGAAATACCTGCAAATAAAGATCATTCATTCACAAGTTAATTTCATTTTCATACGGATGGAATGTTTATATATAGCATTTTAACATTTCTTAATAAAATTTATTCATTAATTGATTAAATAGCAGGTGAATGCAACAAGTACTGTTTATATCTGCATTTAAAGGATTTTAATGTTCGAGTGGTTTGAGCTGAGCGGATATCGGTAGGAATATTATTTCAGATTTGTGCACTGTAGTACGTAAAAGAATCTTTATAATAAATTGTCTTATACTATTATATAACCAGATTATAACATGACGATGATCTCAGTCTGTAATTTGCATTTTTTGAGAATGTCAGTGATTCAAATAAATTACCTGGGGCCATGTTTTTAAAGTATTTTGAAACTAATATAGCAGCGTGATATTTACATCTGTCTTGAAACGACAACCATTTCAATTCAATAAATAAAGAGTCAAATAAATCTTATCAATTAATGCGTAATGTTCACCGATTAAACACCGAACATTTACTTAGGCTATAAACAATCGCAAAATATCGAGCATAGTAGTACTAGGAAGCACACCATGATCAAAATGTTTTGGCATAGTTTGGCGTTTTTCCTGAACACAGTGGACGTTGTCCTCAACAAGTTTGTGGGCTTTATTCTGAACAATATACATTCTTTCAGTCCGTGTCACAGGGGATTCAGTTGTGTCATGCACTATCTATTTATATTCATATTTGATTTTTAATTACAGCTGTTGGTTGGACATAGACTCTGGACTTATTTGGTCATTTATAGGCCCTGCAGCTTTTGTATTTTCGTGAGTACTTATATATATACAGTGACCGGTTTAATGATAATTCCTTATATAATATGGACACATAATGCAGTGCAGGTTTAGTGGAATAAGGCACGTAAACAACATTGAAACCTAACATAGTGGCACCAAAATGACAAACATGATAGAAAAGTAAAGTATTACCCTCTTACTCAATGAAGATTTCCACTCCCATGTTATGTCTAAATAAGATAAAAAAAGCCTTTATTACGGAATTAATATGACTATTTATTTTTGAGAAGAAAATTCTGTAGTTTTGTGTGCAGCGGTAACGTTGTATTTCTTATATAATCACTGTATTTCCTGTATTTGTGTTCCTTTGCATCTGTATATTGTAAATTTAGAATTGTTCTATCAATTCCAGGTTAACTTTATCATAGTTTTGGTCGTCTTCAAGAAGATGGCATCTTCGTCAGTGCTCAAGGCAAAATCATCACTATTGAAAATTCAGTAAGTTTTTATGTAACAGTAGGTCATAACAGACTGTAATTGTACAGTCACCTGTAATTATTACATTGTAAGAGTAATGGCTATATTCAGAAACCTTCGACTTGACCTCCACCGAGGAAGGGTCCGTTACTTGCCGCCCATTGGTCAAGTGATTATTCAAGTAAATTAGATTTGGTTGATTTGTTGCTTTAATAAGTTTAATTATTCACTGGCCAATCAGATCTGCCTAACGGTCTCTTCCTTAGTCGAGGTTGAGTCGAGAAACGTTTTTGAATATAGCCTTTAACTTTTAAACCATGTGACTGTAAAGATATACAAAATTAATTTTGACTTATAATAGAATATTCCGATATAGATGATAGTTTTAACAGCTTATGATATCAGTAATGTTTTACCTTATCAACGCATATTTTTACCATTCGGCAACATGTGCCAGTAAGAACAAGACAAATTTTGATGCAAAGCATCAAAGGCGCTGCGCATGTTTTTGAAACATGATTTAAAGGAATCAGAGTCATTTTAGAATATCAGTAAACAACCTATCAACGGGAAAAACCAAAACATTATGTTATTTGTAACGTTATCATAATAAGAAAAAAACACATTTACTACAGTTTAACCAAAAAAAAAAGAATCATAAAACAACCTTCCGTATAATGGTACGATGACGCCCATTAAACAAGGCTACAGCTCGTGGTCAGTAGACGCTTTTCGACGCAGACGAAACCCACGTGATTAATTTTGTCTTACTATTGGTCGTTTTAGCGATGCTTACAAACTTCATTGAGACCCCTGTATCGCATAGTTGGGTGAACGGTCTTATTTAAAAGCCTACATTTTACTTTAGTATGTAGTAATTAAAATGGGTTTTCATTAATTATTCACGTTGACAACATATGTATGAAACTCAAAAGTTTATAGTTAGCAAAACAACTATCGAGACGTTTTTCTGAACTTTGATGAATCTGGCCGTAGGGTCCGTAAACAAAAGTAATAAAAAAACCGTAACCTTCAAGTTTGTGGAAAAGATTAAATATCCTATGAATATGTCAAAAGTTTTGAATTAACGGTCGAAGACGTATGCATCTGATATAGTATTGTTTGTAATCAGTTAATACTATTTATTTATTCATTATAGGGAGTTTGTTCAAACATAATACATAGTTTTTAATTACAAAAAAGTTGGCGCCCCTATTCGATTATGCAACCCCATGGTACAAAATTAAAACCTATTCAATACTGGCACTGTGCTTCCGCACAGCGCCAACAAATTGCACGTTTGAAGAGGCGCGAACTGGCGGCTTTGGGTCAATGTTATTTTTCACTTCTGTCAGTTCTTCTCAAAAATCAACAAAGAGAAAAACATAGGTTGACAAACATCTTTCGTTATTGAAATATATTATTTATAATGTCAGTTATGTTGTACATAATGGAACATAAATCACTACATACGAAATTACAATGTCCTCTTTTTCAAGACTGGAAAATGTCGAGTAAGTAAATAGTGTTTATTTACTGAATTTATATCACATGACATGAATTTTAGTTGGTGAGTTGTTGTAGAGGTCCTCCGCACGTTTTGTGATAGTCCTAAATAATTGATATACATTCCAGCAATATTGAATTCTTGTTTCACTTGTATATTGTATATAGAGATTTTTAGTAGTAACCTAGAAATAACTTATTTTAGTCACCCGCAGTTTCACTGTGTGCTTTCATCACAGTGGTTGATTTTGCATGAACATTTTTATACATGTGCAGTATAGAATAAGTTTTGGTATGAAGAATGTAAGTGCAAGTAGATGAGTTTTAAACATTAAAACATTTGCACTGGTAATGGTGTTGGAAGTTAGATACTACCACTGAAGTTTGGTAATTATAAAAAGATGTGTATACATGTGTAGTTAAACAATAGCTAGTAAGAGGGCGTTATCTATACTTATTCTTCGGTATTCACATGTAGTACATTCTGTTTAGTTTGAGTCTTTGTTACTCACATAGTCTTATAGCCATCACTTAATTATGTAAATATTTAATGTTTATTCAAAACTTTTAAATATTGGAGAAAAAAATGTAAATATGGCCTGTATGCTTTAGTGTAACAAATATTCATTATCAGTAATATAAAGAAAGGCACATGACTCTGTTGTTTACGTATTGAATTATTATATGATGGTGTGTTTTATGTTTGTCTATGTGCTAACACGCATTAGAGAATGTATAAAAGTTATCTATTAACAGCTGGTAACATTGAGATTGAAAGTAAAACGGTGGACAAAACATCTGCATATACATGTTAAATCCTTTGCATTATATTTATAGGACTGGAGTACGTAGTCTTTGTGTATTACTACCACTGATGGGTCTTACATGGGTGTTCGGGCTTTTGTCTGTGAATAGCTCCTTCATATTTTTCCCGTATCTTTTCTGTATTTGCAACACGTTACAGGTACCGTATTTTTAAAGTTTTGGTTTTATACTCCATTGTGAGAAATTCACATTTACGTATCTTAGGATGACACACATAGGATAAGTTTCCACTCAGATTCATTTTGAATAGCACCATGTGAGTGGTGTATGGATTTCTCCTAACTAAGGTGTATTTCAATTTAAATATTCAAGTGAAATGGAATGTTTACAACTACATATATTTATGGGAAAGTTAATGTTATTAGTCAGTGTAGTGTGTTTGGAGGTATAATACAGACAATAACACTCACAACTATACCTGTAGTTGTGGTTCACAATAAATGAATCTTTCTCATATTTTTATAATGACTTTAAACGTTAAAACGTTAGTTTTCTCCAAACAGGACTGAATGTTTTGTCTTACAAAGCTTGGTATTTAGCGGTAAGTTCAACCTGCGTTCTGATCTCTTTCAGGGTTTATTTATTTTCCTGTTCCACTGTGTCTTCAACAGACAGGTAAAGATTTATTACATGCTTTTTTGTACCAAATATATAAAGCCAATAGTATCATTTAAAAAGGATTTAAAAAAATGGAAAACTAGCGACCAATATCGCCTAAAGTTAAGATTCCTTTCGTAAGAACATCACACTTAATGAATTACTATGATTTGATGAAAGAGAATTTATGTGTTTATAGACAAAAGAGATCGAAGAAATCAAGAGATCTTGCATGTTCTAGCATGTTTTACCCTACCGTGCTTTATTTCTAAAATGAAAATTTCAATCTTTTAGTCTGAACTGCATCATAATTTAATCAAAATGGAGCTTACTGAAAATGTACAAACTGCAAATGTGAACAGTGTGCCATGATCAGACTCATCATAACAGTACTGGTCGCTGTTTAGTCACACCAATTTCAACACATAATGTTTCTGTTCAGATGAGCAATTCCAGTTTAGAAAGTAAGCGGGATACGTGAAAAATTTTAAATAAACATAAACATCAAAACTGAAAAAGCCGCAGAAGAGCTATGGCCTTTAAAACCGTTTTCTGTAGAGAAGAATAACATTCACATACGTCTGATGTGGACGTCTTTAGGTGTTGAGATAAATAATATATGAGAAACTTTCGTGTGTTTATGTTTTACATACTACCTTAAAATCTTTGTAAGGTTCGGGAGGCATTAAAGAGAAGACAATATCGAAAAAGAAGTCTTCAGACCTTTAGCTCGGATATGAGGAAGCAGTCAGAAAGTTTGTCAAAGGTTTGAAAGCTCTTTTACATATCATGTTGTTTTAAGTAAATATATACGATATGTAGTTGATACCTTACGGTGAAGTAATTAAAAATAATTTTCGACGAACGTATGTCATATAATTACAAAAGTGATTTTGTAAAACATGACACGGAAATAATAAGGACAACAAGTTAATATATACAAATTTAACACAAGAGAAAAGGGATGGCGGTGGTGGCATTCGCTCCGGACTTCCAATCGGGTTTGAATCCCAGCCGGGGCACTTGAAATTTAATAAATGCTTTTCAGTGTTTTCTACCCTTCTAGCGATGAACTGGTTAGAAACCAAGAGGTAGTATCGCGTGTGTTAGTGTTATACACTGGGCACATGAAAGAACCAAGGGGTCTGATCGTAAAAGAATTAGGGTCTGGTACCCGGATTTCATTGTATCTGAATGTCTCTTCAACGTATGCCTGTCATGAGTCTTGGCAAATTCACCTTAGGGGAAATCTTAGGGTCGGCTGGAACCATTAACAATCTAAATCACACAAACACCCACATGCACACACTCACGCACACATGCTGTAAAGCTTAATTGTAGTGTTTATACAATGATAATTATTCTGGATGCTCTTTATACTGTTTATTCTCTCTGAATTTCAGGAAATGAAGACCCCAACAGCAGATCTAGGTTCCTCAGAATCGGTAAGTTTCACTGAAACCTAAAATATAAGATATTTATCTAAATGTTTCGGACACTCTGAAATCGGAATCAAAAATAGAACAGATCTGACCTGATAGGATTCATGTACGTATTATCCTGTTTCCTTTTATTAACGAGGTGGTCATTTTTCTAAGATAATTTTTTTAAGTTTACAAAGTTTTGGTGTTCCTTGTTTGCTATTAATGAATAAATTATTATTTATTGCAGAAAAAGAAAGGTATCGATAATAGGGGTTACGATAGACGATATAGGCGAGCCAAGAGTGAAGATTACCGACCTGAGGACTGGGATAAATTTGAACGAAAACAACATCATAAGAATATAAGACGGGGTTCAAAGTTAACAGCTTAACGCAGCATACAATTGCTACACGTGTCAAGAAAACACTTTTACCAGTATGCCATTTTCACATGGACAAACTTTCGTGGACTCGGGTAATTAAGTATTGTTCAATACTAACAAACTCCTATATTTTACTAATAGTTTTTAGTGTAAGCATGGCAACACAACGCCTATATGTATTAAAATTAGATCATTTAAAGTGGTCATAGACAGTGCTACATATGTATTACGAATTTTATTATGCTTAGCAATGTACTTTTCAAGTTTAAAAATAAAATTGAACTGTATAAAAATAATCGACAGTGTATTTTGAAGCTGTCAAAGATTGCTAATATCGACCCTGGTTGGAATCTAAAACAAAAAGTTCAAGGTTATCAAAAGATAAGATCTAATGACAATAGGCTCTAAATCACATGGTATCTTGATACAAAATGTAAGATCTTTCATAGCCTTTTATCAAAATAACATATTCCGTTGACAAACAAGACTGATCGAAATGCTACAACACAAGCCGGCTGTTAGTTTCATTGACTGGGATAGGTACATGGCATTGTCCAAAATATCATATATTAGAATTAGTCCACTGCGTGTTTTGCTGATTTACGGATCATCAACGGTATGACGCCCCCGTTGCGCAGTGGTAGTGTGTTTCTTCAGGATAACACGGTCCAGATTTCGATTCCTACCATTGCCATGGTAATAGTTTCCCTAGGCAAACATACTTAAATCCACATTGCCCCCTCCCCCTCTTTCTCTTTGAGTTTGGTTCCATCCGGAGTGAGTCTTGAGAGCGATTAATATATTAATATATTTGTACAAACATTTAAGAATCGAGAATAAATTAATGAATTGATATAGAGCAAGTAAGTTTCACAAATTACATGCGGCAGAACTTAATTTCATTACTTTCGGTTTAAGTCATAAATATTACTTTGTTTTGATTAATTAATCGACAGTATGTATCGCATAGTGCTATACAATAACTTAATATTAACTGGAAACGTTTGTTATCATCCATGGTATGTAATACTTAATTTTATTTCATTACCTCATATATATATGTACAATAAAGCTGGACAGGTATATCTTAGCTTAATTTCGATTAAATCCGTTGGTATTCTTCTTTACTACGATATATTACCTAAACCTATTGAATAATCAATTTTCGCTCATTGCCTAGTGTTTACTGTCTTTGCTTTTAATGGCAGTCGCAACAACGTTTTGGGTTTGAATCCCAACACTGAATGTACGGATATACTACTCATATGGTAACCCATGGCACATTACTCCTAGGTCACCTTTGATCTTTCTCTACAAGAGAACCGGATTGGTTAAACTATGTCATTGAGTTCATTTTTCATTCTTATGTCAATGGTCTATGTTCAAAGATTTTCACCAGAATAAGAAACTGCGACACTGATTGTATGTTAACTGGAACGTTAAATTGTCAGCTTCCTCCGACAATTAGAGGCATGAATGTTGGGGTTTAAACTCTTAATACCTTCGGGCGGATGAACTTTGGCAAGGAACAATACTGATTATGAAACTACAATGATCGGTGTCATCCATCCGAAATCATTGTTTTTCCTTTTTGTGGCGATACTTCATGAAAAAAGCATATTGTGGAAAGAGGAAATGCTTTTCTTCACTAGTGATAAATTATAATTTTTGAAAGAGTATGCAACTTTGTCATGAAATATGAATGATACTACAAGAAAAGGATTACCAGTATGTAAGTGAATTTTACATGAAATTATGGTAAGTGACGTCATTTTGGGTACACAATGACACGTTTGGTATACGAAATCAGGAAAGTGTAAATGTGCTTTTACTGAGCATAGGTATCTGAAGTTGCATATTTTTCTTGAAATTGTAGAAGAGATAGTTTTCAAGAATGTTGTCCGAAGGCTTTCCACTGTCGCTGGTAAAATGTATCACAATTACTAACTACATACACATGTTTCGTATTTACATACTATTAATAAGGTAAAACAAACATTAAAATTTTATTTTGTCATTTTATTTCTGTATTATCCTTGGTTGTTCTTAATAGTAAGGTACAACAGGTACATGCAGTGTTAATACATGTGCTGCTAGTTTTTGTAACTCAAAACTTAAGGTTCAAACAGATTACTACACAACTGTTGAACAAACACATAACAATTAAGAATAAATCATGCTGAATGTATGTAACATAACTATCCTTAAAATATAATGTTACATGTATATATGCACATATACATGTATGATGATTTGCAATGTTCAACATGCCCTCTATGTAAGATTGTAACAACAATCATTATAATACATTTTAGGGACAAACTACGATTGAATACTCTGTCAACCCTCTGCGTTTACATACAAAAATCTAGCCGTTTTCATACAAAACCAAACCATGTTTCAATGCAAAGTTTTACCATGTTTTCATTTAAAATCTAACCCTGCTTTCTTATAAAATACAATCTTGACTGGTTATACTGTAAATCCTAACCTTAAACCTTGTGATGGTAAAAGCTTGGTTACTAACCCTTATGATGGTCACTACCCTTTTAATTTTCATGATGTCTGTTTAAACAGGCATCTAACCCCAATGTAAAGAAAAGAAAATTAAACTTGAATTAATTCATTTGCTATGGTTATATTCACATGTTTATTAAATATGTCTCTTACAGGTAAATCTGTAAAGTACAAGTAATAATTAAATCCATAGAAAACAAGTTCACATACTGACAAGACTTACAGGCCGTTCTCGCAACTCTTAGAGTTTACAAAATCAATAAAAAAGAAGTAAATATAACAGAAAACCAACACAAACAAGATGTTCAGAAAGACACGCGCTACCAACTAGTGCTTGCCAATAAAACAAAACTTTGACGTTATAGGGCACAAGTTTAACTAGGAATTTCTAAGTACAAATCAAGAAACATTTTCACAGAGTTATCTTCTGTTGCTTACAGATAGTCTCTAATTATGGTACATAAGTACTCCAACTTTCAAAGTAATATCTCAAAAGATGTTAAGTCAACAAGTGGACAAGAATGAAAATCTGATTCTGCAAAAGGCCATAATTCACATAAAATCCTTGACAGAATTACCATTTCCTGCCCATGTTTTGGGATCATGATTGTATTACAAGTATTCAAACTTTTAAAGTAATAGAACAGTTTAGCAAAATAGTACGAAAAACTTTCCAAGATTCTTCTAAATGGCTTAATTAAACAAATCCCTAGAGACGTACCTTCTCTTGCCTAACAGATGGGGGTAATGATGTAAACAAGCATTCAAAGTTTCAACGCATTATGTCAAAGGTTACAATAAGTGGACTACCCATACAAAGTATTTTCAAAGTAAAAAGGGCTGTATTCTATACTTAACAGAGTTACTTTACATGTGTCGTTGATGTAGGTCATCGACTGGTTAACAAGTATGGTTAGTTTCAAGCAATACCTCCAATCAGGTTTTGAAATAAAGAGGTGGTAAGGTGGTAAAAATAAACTTAACCACAGCTCATACACTTTCTATGTCAAAAGGGCTTTTCAAAAATATCAACAGAGTTAGCGTCTGTAATGGAGGTTATATGGTAAATGGTATGGTAAGTTTCAAACCATACCTCCAAACTTTGAAATAAAGTTGTAGAAAAACTTAATAAAGGTGTGACGATAATGCCTATGCTATGCTATATGTAGCTTGATAGCCCTATCATAGAAAAGTCGAGCTAAAAATGATATAAGTACGTATCATTTAGACTACATGGGAAAATGTCCATTTACTGTAAAACATTCGCACGTTAAATCGTGTGTATTCATTTCTAAACAAAATAATATTTGCCTTTACACAAAAAAGTGTTCAGATTAAATTCTCCAGGCATTTATCAAAACAAGAGTTTCTTACAAGGTACAGGTCTATTTATTCTAAGTCATTTTCTGTGAAGCAAAGATGCTCATATGATTTTGTAAGTTTCTTTTCATGGAAGCGAAATAAATGTTTACCTTGTATTTCAATGTGAAGACGTTGAATGCAGTGACAGCATTTTTTTCTTACATTTTAGATTTTAATATTTGTTCTTGCATTTTATTTCCAAAAGTATTTCAGTGTCACTTTTTGACATTTAAACTCTTTCAATTCTATTGTACTATGCTGAGCTTCCGAGTAAGTAAGCTATTACAGGGACAACCAACATGCTTGATAGAAAATTAACCCGTTCTATAACACAGGACATGAAAGCAATTAGTTACTAACAATGTGGATAATTGGCCGAAATCAGAAGCTATGAAAGTTCATAAACACCTGACAATTAGACAAGATTCTGACTTACTGTCAACGCTAGAAAGTTATACATTTAGATTAAACGAAATACCAGTGAATGGTCAAAACAAGAAATGAAATCATTTAAAACACATTCATGGGGTATTTAAAACTTTATCTTTATAGAAAAATCTATGTACTGACTGAACATTGGTAGTCGCTTGGATGTCACTTATAGAAGGTCTTTACAGATGTCGCATATACAAATGATAAAATACCTGACGAGAAAATGATGCATAATACCAAAATGAATGGTGAATCATCAATTTTATCAAAGTTCGATGGTTCAGTTTAAAATAGCAACTGAATAAACATTAAAACTGTACTAAAACATGAATTCGTCATGTAAATATGCGAAGGGTACCAGCCTCATTGTGTCTAGTGAAAATGTCGAAATATTATTGCCGTTGTTAAATGTCTTTTGTGAAAATTAAACTTTCGTCATTATTTTGAATATGTCAATAGACGAAGTACCATACAGAATATTCCAAGAAAAATAAAAGTACTAGCATAGTGCCTTACGTGAAAAGGAAAGAAACTGACCACAATGTTTCATTGTAAAAAGGCTAACAGTACTATCAGCAATATTACATGTCAAAATGTCTTTAAACTTACATTAACATCAAGGTGACTTGTTTACAATACGGCATGTACGCAAAAATGTTTACATTACTTCTATCAATTTGTCCTGAACAAACATCAAATTTCATCATGAAATGTCAAAATATAGTTGACTATTGTTTCGGTTAATATCAAGTTATAATTTCACCATGTGCACCAAAAGTTATATTTTAGCCATTAGTGAAAATGACTAATATATTTACAAGTGAAATTAACGTGATATTACACTAAGAAACCAACAATTTTTCTGTTATATTTAATGGTTAAAACTTTACTTTTGTTGAGTTTGTTTCTACAAAATGTCGAAAACTGCGGGAAACGTCATCAGAAAACTTAGTGCAAATTACGTCATTTTAACGACGTCATCGTCGCATGGTTTCCATCATTAATAATACATTACGCTCGGTATGCTTTTAGACGTTCATCCTGGTTGAAGAGGTTGAAATATCAATGAAGGTCAAAATATCAACATTGGTTTAGACTGTGGATAATCACTTTCATTTCACTGAGAAATCTCTATAATTGCAATTGAAAACATAAAATAAACTTAAATCAATATTTCAAAAGAATATGAACAATTTTAGTACAAGTATATGCATAAAAAACAATGCTAACAAAAATGTCATGAGAAAATATAAACAATACAAAAATCATCATTTCATGTGAATTAGGCTTTTTACAGTTTAATGATTAATTTGCCCTCCTGGATACTGACTGTACAAATATAGCAGTTTCAAACATAATCATTAATTTGTCATGTAAATTATGAACAGTTTATCATTCATAAGAAAATATAAACAGTGCTAACATAATAAGAATGCTAAAATGGCACATTATCAGCTACCTAAGTAAACAGAAAACATTTGTAACACAAGCTTAGAATTTCAATACTTACATTTATTTAATTATATGAATGTGATAAAAATAATGATAATACAGTATACGTTTTAAAACCTTTCCTCTACGAAATGTAATTTCCAGAATCGTCTACAAATTTATCCATACATTTGACTGGTGAACAATTATCCTTATGTAACATGTATTCAAGATTATAACCTGGTTCTGCACTTTATGAAGACATTCTAACCAATTTTCATTCATCAATAATAGTTAAAAAATGTAACGTTTAGAATGTCTTAGACTTTAGTTTGTAGTTTTTGTGGTTTGTAGTTGATCAAGTCATCTAGACTTTTTTCCTCATGTATCCAAGTTTCCAGCTTGACCTAGTCTTCATAGAAACAAAGGATCCGATTAATTTTCATGAAGACTGGGTACAAAATGTGACCTGACGAGTGTTTTCAACTTTTCCTTAATTCGGTCAAGTAACCTAGCTTTTGCAAAAAGTTACCCAGTACCTAACTTATCCTGATCTTTATACAGACGAAACATTTTGATCATGTTTCATTTAGATCAGGTTGAAAATTTTACTGACGAGGAGTTTCTTAGATTTAATCTAATTACAAATAATTGACCCTAGGTAGACCAATTTTGATCTTAAATTTAAAAAGACAAACATTCTGATCAAGTTTTATGTAAATCAGGTACTGGAAGGTGTGGCATGTAATGTGCTTCAAAGGATTTTCTACTATTTATACCAGGAACCTTGTGTTTTACCACAAATGGCCTAATTTCTAAATTGACTTATATAATATGAAGAAATAAATTCAGATAAATTTAAATGTAGATCAGAGGGTAGATAAGTTCTCTAGAGTGCTTGCAAGAAATGTTGACATGTTACTGAAGGATAAGTGTTCACCAGTCAGATGTATGGATGGATAACCTTGTAGACAATTCTGGAAGTTACATTTCGTAACATTTCGTAATTTTATTTGATTTAGTGACATAGATTTTGGATTCCAATCGATATTCCATTAATTTGAATATTGTTTGGTTTAGTTGACCCCTGGAGTCCTTTTAAGCATATGTTTTTGACAGACGGACGTACATACGCTAAATATAATTGATTTAATAGCTCATTATGACCACTTTATTTACAGTTAAGTTGAAAATGTCATTAAGAATATTGTAGTTTTGACAGTACCAGCAACACCAACATGGCACGTATCTATAATTATTTGTCAAAATAAAGAATCAACAGTACTGGCATCAATGTTTCACAAGAATGCCAGAAGTAATCACGACAATTTTCACATGAAAATTGAAGATTTTACAATTTATGTCAGGTGACAATATTGTGTTTTTTATGTACAAATGTTAACGGTACTGGTATGAATGATGACATTTGAAAATGTAAACTGATATCAATACTCATGTGCAACTAATTTCAATACTAACATGAATATACATTGTATGTAAACAAGAAGTAATGATGTTGATAGTGTCGGTATGGCTGAAAAAGTTACACAGTTAAATTCAATGTTTATGTGAAAGTATTTACATTGCTAACATCAATAGTTTATGTAAAGATGTCGACAGAACTTATAAATAACATTTCATATTAGATGTAAACAGTACTTGATCTTTTGTCAAGTAGTCATATCAATCATAACATGCAAAACTTAACTTTATCATTTCATCTGAAACTGTTTAACAACAATATGAAAATGTTGACACTGCAAACAATCACGCTATCAATATTTCATGTAAAATATAAACAGAACTACGAGTTGTCATGTGAATAACAATATATTTGAGCATCACATTCCATATAAAATTACAAAACTGTTTGTTCACTATGCCTTGTGAAAATGTTAACAGTTCTAATAGTATGTAGCATTATATGAAATATCAAACGTGCTCATAAAAAATAATGTGAAAGTCCAAAAAGTGCCAGGAAAGTATTGTGAAAACATTAACAGTACTAGCAACAATTTATTCTGCAGACAATCAACCGTGCAATACTAAGATATTTATATCAATAGTTCCTGTGAAAATATAGGCAGTTAAACAGTCATGATAAAATATATACAGAACTAACAAAAAATCATATTATCAATGTTTCACGTGAAAATATACAGTTGTAGAACAATGTTTCATGTAAAAATATTTACAGCACTTGCACCAATCTGTCGTGTGAAAATGTTTTCAGTACTTGGTGTTACCTGCTCCTACCCATATGATTCGGGTCAGGCAAAGCTCAATAATGGCAACATCCACACAAGCAATTTACATTGAGTTGATAGGGTATTTATGTACGAACTCATCATTAAAAAAAACTCGCAATATGTGAGTTGTCAATACAAACTCAATGTAAATTGCTATTAACATTAGCCTGACGTAGACATGGCCACTTCGATACAACAATATTCCTAATAGAATCGATTGCACGTCTTAAAACAATCAACCACCACCAACAACAGTCATTACTCCGGTGACCCAGTACTTACTGGCTCTCTAATTTTACAGGTGAGGTTCAAATCCCACCACCGCCACATACTTTTTTCTGCTTTCTTACTAGTATTGCTTGTTTGCTCTTTTCAGCTTTAAATTTGAAATTGTTTAAGATCGACTTTGATGGCTTAAATTAAAAAGTAATTGTCTGGTATCCAAAATTTCTTCTTGAACTTATTATACACATTAGTTTGGAATGATAAATTTTTTTATCATTTTCACTATAAAATCTGCGGCCATTTCTCAGCTTTGCCTGACGTACCATATAGCATGCCAGTACGACAGGGAACCAGACATTAACAGTTCTAGCAAAACTTTTTCCTGTAAATCCAAAAGAATAAACATCAGCTTCAGTCTCTTATAATAAAAATATAAAAAGTAAGCACATCATTGTGTGTGTGTAAAACTGATTAGTTTAATGCAATAACTTAACTTCTAAGAACATAACTTCTAATAACATAATTGTATGTGGACTTGGAAATATTTACAGCACTAGCATCATTTTGTTTTGTAGACTATCAATCGTGCAAGTATAATTGTTATGAAATCATAAAAGTTTAAGTCTCATTATACAAAGTTAAGTGTGAACAGTTAAATATTCATGATAAAATATTACAGTGCTAACAAAATTGTCATATCAATCTGTTAACAGTGTGATGTAAAACTATTTACAACACTAAGGGCTGTAAATGCTAACAATGAGCATTACATTGTGAAGTTAATCCCAAATTACACCTAAGCGAAGGCTCAGTATTATATTCCGTTCTTTTAGATATATTGTAAAGCTAGATCAACTGCTCAAAGACAGTATCATAAACAAACTCACGTGTTCTTTTGTGCAAACCAGGCCAATCATTTGACACGTGATGTCCATGTGTGACTGGATAATACAGCGAATTAATGTTAATGTTACAATATACTTACAGTATTTACATAATTGTTTCATGTACAAAACTATCATATTTCATAATCATTATTTTTTTGTAAACATGTAATCAATGTTAATATTAATTAGTACTGTAAATAACCAAAAACTTGTACAGCATTCCATTTTATATTTCTGTGCAACATGTTTAGTGGAAACACGAAAAAATTAAAGAATATACTACATATAAATTAATCAACATTGCTAACAAAATGTCATGCGGAAATATTATCATTACCAAACATAATAATTTTTGTAAATATATTTATAGTTCAGGCACAAGTTAGCCTGTAATTGAGCAATATTACAACTGTTCCAACTAAATTTCAGAAGTTGAGGCCTCAACATGTATGATAATAAAGAAGAAACAGCTTAAACATTCATGAGAAAACATAAACAATGCTAACATAAAGTTTCTAACGAAAAAGTGTTGCTCCTGCTGAATGCACTTGAACAAACTTTTTTTGATACCGTTAAACATTTTCATGACAGTTAATGGAGCAACACTTTTTTAAATAAAATATTTACAGTACATTCGTCAATATAAAGTATGAAAATTTAGATAGTACAAGCATCAATGTTTCTTTTTAAATCAAAAGTACAAGCACAAGTTTCACATAAAATTCCAAAGGCTTAGGCGTCAATATTTGCTTTGTACTTGTGAACCACTTAAACAGGTATTAGAAAATACATACAGTTCTAAATAAAAATATGCACAAATATCAAAAATGGTACTAGCAACAATGCATGTTTCTTGACGAAATATTTACATTACTAAGATCCATATGTTATGTGAAACACTAGCAACGCTTTGTCCTGTTATATTCTCAACAGCACAATCACCGAACTTTAAAGGTAATAATTGTTTAAAGCAAACGCACAAGGTGTGAAAATTGAACCAACTGTTACGTTTACATTAACAATAGTTACATATATAGTTCATGTGAAAATATATACACAACTGGCATTAATTGTAAAAGTAATACCCAGAAATAATGAGAGTGACAAATGGACTTTACAGATGATGCATTCCACTTATTTAATTGCAAAGTTTGAAACTACTTTCAGTCTTATCATTTGATATGATTACTTTGTACTAGACTGAGTATCTCCTGTGCAATGTGTATCACTTCCTGTGCAGTTTCTCTTGTGTACGCATCTGCCGGTATCTGTTGTCCAGCATACATGTCAGGGTATCTCATTCTCGAGTGATCACCAGCTTCCAAAGACAATCGGTTTGCTAGCTGTACAATATCCGCAGACAATCCTTGAAGACACAATGTCAAGACAACAAATCATTAAAATATTGCAATTAGAGTATTTCGAACTTAACGTGAGGAAAACACTATTTATTTCTAAATAGCAATACAAACAACTTTAGTCATCGAAGAAATTGTAAAAAAGAAACAAGATCTGTCACTTATTAGAGACAAATGCCCTCAAAGCGGTGTCTCACATTCTGTGACCTTGACCTTTATCTCCATGTGCTGAACATTTGTGCCAATTTATCTAAAACAAGAGGGCCATGATGGCCCTGTATCGCTCACCTGTCTACCATTGGCAAAAATAAAAGGTTATTAATAGCAGAAAGGATCAATTTTACCTTTGGCCATGATATCCTCTTAATAAGCCTATGTAAAATCAAAAAGACCCCCAAGGCAGGGTTAATTTTGACCCTGATGTCAATGATTTAACAATCTTGGTAGAGATCAATATGCCACATGCTGAATATCTAAGCTCTAGGCCTCATTATTTTGCTGTCTGATCATATCTGCACTTTGGCTTTCATTTATTTGCGTCGATCATGATCTGCACTGTAAGCATTCATTGTATGTTGGCTGGTCATGATCTGCAGTCAGCTTTTATTTTTTGCGTCTTGATCATGATCTGCACTGTTTGCTATGCATTATTTAGCTGATCATGATCTGACTCATTTTTGGTGTTATCATGCTGCATTTAAGCTATTCATTATTTTGCGTCGATCATGATCTCACTGTAAGCTATTCATTATTTTTCGTCGATCATGATCAGTACTGTAAGCTATTCATTATTTTGCTGTCTATCATGATCTGCACGCAAGCTATTCATTATTTTGCTGTCTTATCATGATCTGCACGTAAGCTATTCATTATTTTGCGTCATCATGATCGCACTGTAAGCTATTCATTATTTTGCTGTCATCATGATCTGCACTGCAAGCTATTCATTATTTTGCTCAGATCATGATCGCACTGTAGCTATTCAATTTTTTAACAATTTATGGTACTTTCCAAAGTGATGGATGGAAGAGCACATAGGACAAGAACTTATTCTTTTATGAAAGAAAAACATGCATAGGCATATTTGTCATTGATAAATCTGATATCTTCTTATATGTTTTGTATATATCAAATATTGATTTAATTTTATATATGAACTTTCTTGTGATGTGAATGTAAAAATTACAACTACATTTTTTGTACCAATATCTTTAACATGGAAGTTCAACTAGGGGTCAAGAACATGTATTGCATCATCGCTATTTAAAACTTTATATAAGTGCCAATTTTAGGCCAGAGTTTTTATATTGCTTGTTTATGGGAAGTTTTCTAAAATATTGAGTATGAAGGACTTTTCCTACTGTATTGAACAGAGCACATATTGAACATCAGTCTACTGCACGTGTCAATAATCGTCATTTTCGAACAAAATAAACACTTTAAAATAATTACTTCAATTATATATCCCTACTATCCGACACTTCATTAACTAGTCTTGAATCGGAAAAGCGGAAATAATAAAAATAAAATGTCAGTTCATAATGTCATTGTTATTCTACCTTTTCAAAAAAAAGGACAGTCAGTCGATAAACCAAGAGATATAAAAACATCTGGCCTTACCATAGAGAGATCCAAGATGTGTACTGATTACAAGACAAATGTCATTTATCAACTTATGGTTTAAAATACTGCAATAAAATTAGCAAATGAGGTGTTCAATAAACAACACATTATTAAAACTAGAAATCATCAAAACAACCATTCGACAAATTTCAAGGATATCTGGGCTGAAAATGTAACATTTAGAGTGTTTTCCATATTTGGGCTCTGTGACCTAGTTTTTGACCCCAGATGACCCATATTCGAACTTGACCTAGAAATCATCGTAACAACCTTTCTACATATTTCCAGATATTTGGGCTGAAAATGTTACCTTACAGTTTAACAAGGTTTTTTCATATTTGGGCTTGTGACCTAGTTTTTGACCCTAGGTGACCCATATTAAATCTTGAGCTAGAAATCAACCAAACAACCTTTCTGACAAATTGCCAGGATATTTGGACTGAAACAGTAGCCTCTACAGCCTTAACAAGATTTTTCTAGATTTTCATCCAAGATGACCCATATTCGAACTCGCCCGAGTAATTACTGGGACAAACATCCTGACAAAGTTTCGTGACAATTGAGGCAAAAATGTGACCACTAGAGTGTTAACGAACTAAGTGTGGACGGACGACGGACATTCATCGATCCTAATAGCTCACCCTGAGCCAGCTCAGGTGAGCTAAAAATAAGCAAGGAAGAGTAAAGGTTTTTGGGTATTGCACTTTCCATCATTGTGCACTATAATTGTATAAGGGGAATTGTAAGGAAGATAGAGTTAAGTTTTTTTGTATTTTGGAGGTTTGATCTTGTGCTCTATCACTGTATTAAGTTTTAGAACGAAAAAAAACAAGAAAATAACAAAGGAAGATAATTAAACAATAAGACAAGGAAAAGTTATGATTCTTAGGCACTGCACTTCCCATCGTTGTGCCCTATCACTGTGTTAAGTTTAAAGTAATTCCCTTCAGTACTTTTAAAGTTATGCTCCTGACATAAATAGGGACGAATGAACGGACAGAAAGACAGACGAGTCGATTTCTTTATGCCTTCCGACGTTCCTTCGGGGGCATAAAAAAGCAAATATAAACATCAAATTATAAGTTCTCTTATTCCTGTCAGTCGATGTAATAACGAAACTTGATCATGCTAATATCATGTTATGTGAGTATGTTTTTTGGTGTTTCTAGCCATATTAGTGATTGAGTTGCAACATTAGTTAGTTAACACAACACTATGAGTTTTCAATAATTCTGACAAATATGTTGCCCGTACGGATATGAAAAATTGTCTTAGATGGCTTTAGATAAAATGTCAATCAGATATACGCGTTTAGAAAAGATAAAGAAATTTACCGTTTGCAAGCCTGCTGACATCATGACTGTATTTAACTCTCCATATTTTGTTTGCGTTTTCAGCATACCATGCAGCCTTCAGTGACTTTTCAGCGGCCTATAATACAAATTTCAAAAGTTACTATATAAATAAAAGGAAAAGCGAAATTCAGCTCAAATAGAAACACTGTCACAGTGCTGAAACAAACACTCGAAAATAAGCATACAGTTACTCAACAAACAAACACAAAAAGCAGTACCTGTTTAAAGACCTTAGTTTCAAAACATGTTTTGCACAGTACATTTTTATACTCTTGAAGACTCCTCATAATACCTTTTAGAAATAATTTATGTGTATCAAGAATAAACTTACAAAGACAGAAGACTGACCTTTCAACTAAAGCTGGAAATATGATTACAAAAACAAAGAATTTTATACCTGGTGTGCTTTATAGCAAATCCAGTTACAGGAATGATTGGTCGTGTCTTGCATAGAAGATTTAGCATTTTTCAGATCTGATTGAGCCTGTTTCATCCAGCGCCTTGCCTCTGAGAACCAGTGATATGGCTCTTCGTCTCTTTTTGTATGTGTGTGGCTGGTTCTCTTGAACGACCAATAATCATCAAAATTGTGATAGGATCTATTGCTTCTCCAAGAATAGCGCCTTCCTCCGCCATACCGTTTCCAGTATCGTCCATACCACGACGATGACCAATTGGGTGTTTCAGTTACATCATCATCGATCAAATCCTGTCCGTTTTCTAGGCGGACCAAGCATTGTTGAATGTACTGAAAAACTTTGGTGCAAAAACTCACATTGTCTGGATTTTTATCTGGGTGCCACTTTAGAAGTAACCTTTTGACAATTTTCCTTCTTTCGGTTTCTGCTTTTTTCCACGCTTCACGGAGATACTCCTTAACCTCATTAAATGTTTCCTTTAGAGATATGGAGTTGGTCTGGCTTGAACTTGTGTTGCTGTTGCTTGTAAAAGCACTGTTGTATACCGTAACTGCGTTTGTACTATCACTCTGTGGTTCCCTTTTCCTTACAAATTTATAAAGTTGATACGCTCTAACTTCACGCAAATTTTCAGATCCGTCATCTATTTCGTATTTCTGAAGTAATGCTAATTCACCAGTTCGTTCAATCTTTTTAGTTATATGTACGAAAATGTAGGTTGGGTCTGTGTTATGCTTTACTTCATCGTCAGTCTCATCTCTATTGTTTTTTATTTCATCGTTTGTCTTATCTGTGTTTGCTTCTATGTCGTCCTTTGCCTCATCTACATCTATCAGTGAAGGATCATCAACTTCCAAGGCAATGAACTTGTAATCGTATTCTTGGATTGCACCATAGTCATTATCTAGGTACTGATGTAAACATTTTGGAACGAATGCTCCTGGAATTGGATAAACCGGGCTTTCATTTATCTCAACCGTCGTCTGGTATTCTTCAATTTTTTCTTTACTTAATAACATACTTATCTCCTCAGGCGAATCTTTCATACCAATGATGTCCATAAGTATCATTAAGCTTTCATCTTTCAAACATTTACTTGCTATACCATTCAGATAAACAGTAAACTGTTTAGTAAGGGTAGAAAACCACTTTTTATCTGACATGTCAAAGAAAATGCTAACTTTCTCTGGATCAATTTCCAAGTGAACGGACTTTGCTTCTTCTGTATTTTTGATAGGACTTTCGGCACATAGTTCTCCATCTTTTACAGACATCAATGCCAACGTTGTTCTTATACCGGACGCATGCTGGAAGTTTACATTTCCTAACAATCTGATCAGTCGGTTTTCCTCTGCATCGTTCCAGAATAAGTTATTGGACTTGTATGCATGGCGAATTAGTCGTAAGAATCCATTTACGAAATAACGACTATGAAAGAATGTTTCTAATTCGATTGTAAATTTCCTGTCTTTATGTTCAATGTTTGCAAGATTTATCCGCTCCTTAACTAAATCCGACAATAAAAATGGTCTGTGCTTCTGTGGAAGGTATTGTAAACTGTCTGCACAGTCCTCCAATTTTAGTCTGCTTCCTTGTAGTTTTTCTGGAGGAAAAAGTAATGTTATTTGCTTGGTTGCATTTCTTTCTAGCTGTTTCTGGTAATAAATATTGTTTGCCAAAACAAGATTTTGTGCAGCATCTAGCGTTTCATTTTCACTAAGAAGATGAACGTGCTTCTCGACCACTTTTACCTCTGTAGTCTGCTGAACAAGATACTTAAACAGTTGTTCCATAGCTTTTCTACTATCTGATTTTTCTTTTGGTAGCATAGCAGTGCAACCGCTTTGGAATTTAATTGCATTCAGCACCGAGATGAATACTTCGCAAGTTGGTTCCTTTTTAGCGCCCAAAAGTAAAAATAAATCTTGGAATTGTGCAAAAGAACTAGGACTTTTATTAAGGTATGGTTGTATTTCTTCTTCGTCCCTACATGCATTTACAACTCTCGTTGCGATATGAATAGATTTTGTTTCCATATAATATATCATGGGGACATTCTCAAGTGGTTTGGCAGTTTCTTCCGTAAGTTTACCACACAATCTGTAATCATCTAGAACTTTATAAATTGATGTCATGACAGCACTGACTGTCTGATAGGAAAGTCCTTGGTTACAGTCGATCTTTGAACTCAAACCCTTTCCGGTGTTTACACAATGCTGGATAAGTTTGTGAATATCAAGCTCTCTGCTAATTTCTAACTTATTAATAATTGTACTCGCAAGCGCTGGATTCTGTTTCGTTGGGTCAGCTTCTTCGGGTAAAATACTTGAAACTGTCCAAGCTATATGTTGAGATGATTTCAGAACAGACTGTTCAAAACATATCAGCCTTTGGCAGTTAAATGGGTAGTGAATCGAAGTGAGTTCTTTGTCTACCACGTGTGGAATTAAAAATTTGATTTTTCTCAACCGGTTAAAATCTTCGTTACTGAAGAACTCTGCTTTCATCCGCAAAAGATGGAAGACCAACAGTTTCGATTTTTTGGAAATCTCTTTTGACAAGACTTTGTGACAACTGAATGCTTCAACTTTTCTGGCAAACATTTCGAACAAATGTATCGTCAATTTATCTTTCAAACCTACAAGTCTTAGCAGCTCTAAAATATTACTTTCTCTTAGACATTCTGGTACAAGCTCGCACTCTTCGCACATGTTTTTGAAAACAGCATGAGAGGGATCAAATAATTCAGACGCCTTTACTAATTTGTTATCCATAGTTTCAATAAATTGGGCGTTCTGAAGCATAGAAACAATGCGTGATCTAAGGAAGTCTAGCGACGATGTATTTTTGCTTAAGAAATCTAAATGTTTATAAAATGCTGATCTCGGCATCTGCTTTTGATTTGGTAGGATGAAGTCTTCGTACGCTTCTGTCCAAAGAACACTGTTTATTCTCAATGCCTTAAACAAATGATTTACACCCGTGTCGTTTAGAAGCAGAACACCTGCTTTTACGGCTATGTCTTTCAGTCCTTCCTTTGGAATATCGCCATTCAAGACAATTTTATCATTATAGTTTGATATCGCAACTAGCTCACCAAAACATGACTCAAAAAGTGATAAATCCTTTACTTTTTGCATTGTTTCTGGTATTGGATCGTTCAAATCTAAACTATCGTTGAAAAATCTGAGCACAGCCATCGCTTGTTCTGTCTTAATTTCATTCATTTGTAACCTCTCTTTGTAGATGTGAAGACACTCTACGACATCTTGTGGGTTTTTGTTATTTGGGAAAAGCTTATTCAACAATGTGGCTTTTGGGGCTACCTTATCATCTATTTGAATGATGCTTAGTAATTCTAAAGTATCAAACAGAACTCGACTGAATGCAAAGCTATTTAAGTTAATCAGTCTTTTCGTGTCACAAGGTGGCACGAGAAACGATTCCTTTGAAGCAATTTCAATTGCAGGTATTAGTGGTAAAGACAACAGTGACTGTAGTTCGCGATTTACAATATCCGTTCCATTCTCTGGTAAGCTTGCCGGAAGAAGATATCCGAAGAATTCCCAGAACATTTTAATCCAGTGTTTATCTGGGTTCGTTCCGTCCCAGTTTTGATACAGTTTACTTTCTTTTATTATACCCGTTTCTCTTACAAGTTTGGTGAATTCTGAAAGCTTAAACAACTGTAATGAACGGATTTCGCATACCTTTTTTTCATAAGTTTGAAATAACAGTTGCGCAACTTGTCCTTGTAAGAATACCGATAATTTTGTCGGAAAGAAAGTACAGAAACGACCTGTGGGTTCAATATAGAAATGTCCGGTTTCTGGCAGCGTGCGAACGATGTTGTCTTGCGTAATCATTAGAGGAATTTGGTTTATACATGATAACAAATGATCCTCATCACGAAGACAAAATGTAAGTATTGATGTTACGTCCCTGACAGAATTCAGAACGGAATCTTGTAGTTTTGTCCCTGTTTGTATTTTGCATTTGTCAATAATCTGTGAGTTAAATGTACAGAGAAACTTTGTTAATCCCTTTGGACAAAGATGAAGTATTTCAACATCTGCAAACTTCATGGAACGTGATATAGTTTCTGCAAGAAAAACTATTCTCAATCCTATTTTTCTCAAAATGGTGTTCAAATCGGATTTAGCATTACTGTTTTCGTCAAATCGGGACTCTTCCATTACGTATGCTGGGAATGAACAATCAACGATTTCCAGAGGGGTCCAAGACAACAGGGCCATTTTAGTAGTATTCTTTGCATAGCTGTTGTGACTGACTGTCACTTCTTGACTTGGGAGAAATGGAATATTTTGCATAACAAGTTCTTTGTAAACGCAACACATCAGATATTTCCAATAGTAATCGTTGATATTGTCGATCACTGGAAACATGGACTGATAGTTTGATATGATACGTGACAGGGTTATGAAAGGCATAAGTCTTCCTGTTTTACCTAGAAACATCTGTTCTTTCATGTATTCAAGAAACTTGACATAAGCAGGTGCAATTACGAGCTTTATTAACGCATGATTCCATAAAGTCCTATAGCACGACTCTGCTTTCCACAATGTTCGTCTTGATTCGTGATCAAGACAGAAGTATCCGTGCACATGGACGGGTAAACCAGTATTGATAGGAAGCGGTAGGAAACAAAACGCTTTGCATTCATCATCCCAGTGGAACTTCTCGGGAGACACTTCGTTATCTCCTGCATGGAAGGCTATTCCACCATGCGGGGAAAGACCAATTTTCCCCTTGAGGAATTCATTCCTGAGATCTTGAGGAATATCATATTCATTTTCAGTTTTAAAACCAACTGTTTGAACAATTATGTATTTATTCTTTCTAAAATTTTCTCTCATTTTTTCTGTCGAAGAAATTTCATAGGCAAATGACTTTTGCTGAAATTGCAACACTTCATCTTTATTACTTTTCATTGTGCTATATAATTCTCTACTGTAAAGATTCAGTTCAACTTTTTTACGTTGATGTTCGGCAGTCATTTGAATACTGATGCTGTAGTCTTCTTCATAGCCACTAGTATTATGTGTTAAGACTTTTACCGTTTCCAAGTTCTTAAGAAACAAAACTACTTCCCTTAATTCCTCGCAGAATTTGTCAAGAAGTTCAGAAACAGTATCCATGCCAACAGATTCTTGAGTTATTTCTGATGATTTTGCCATTTCAACAGATCTGAGTGGAAACCGGAAAACGGTACCTTTTTGTCCGGATAGAAAGAGTTGCTCATGATAGCCACTGATCATATCACTATGATGGCGTTTTATTGAAGTAACATTCTTGTATCTTTTGCCAGGCTTTGTCTTTGTTACGTTGGGAACAAATTTTGCCAGGGGATCGAAAAAACAAATCGTTTCACCGTTTTCAATATCACCGCCTTTCGTATAGAACGAAGGAGCATCTGTTAAGTTGTATACTGCATTGAAACCAACACCATAACGGCCAGTCTGTGACGGATCATCAGATTTACTTCCTTTTCCAAGACTCTGTATTCCCTTCAAATTTTCGTTTGAGAAAGCACTATTATTAAACACACACAAAGAAGGACCTTGTAGTGGTTTAAATGACGGATCTACAATATTGTTCGTGGAATGACAAAAAAAGTCTTTTAAGAAAACAATCTCAGTTGCGTTTGCGTCATCTGCGTTTTGGAGAAGTTCCTTAAATATTCCAGTGTCACATGGATATCCTTGAATAAGTCCCTGTAAACGAGTAAGTAATGGTTCCTCCTGGTAAAAATCTTCAATGTCGTCTGAGTCTTCCTCAAGTTTATGAATGGCCTTTGGTTGCACACCGAGGGTTTTTGCTAAACGAGGTGTGAAATCTTCATGCACATAAATCATTGTTTCGCTCTTTTCTATTGCATCAAAGTCGTTAAAGCACATGCTTTTACAATCACGTAGTATTCCATTCTCATCCGGTCCAAAAATAACTTCTACTTCGTCTCCAGTACTAGTATCTAAATGCCTTTTTGAGTCTATTCCAAATACATAGCACGTCAACATGTTGATTACTGTATAAATTTCAGGAGGACTTAGTGGATCATCTCCTTTTCGTTGTTTGATTTTTTGCACAAGAAGAACAAATTGAGACGGTTCAAACTCATCAGCGATTCCTTAAACAACCGCATAGTCTTGGAAAAAAATTTAATAATGAACTTTCCAATTTATACAGGTATGGCTTACAGTCTCTAGCTATAATGTTCTTGCCACAGCTTGTGGATAAGTAAATGTTTCTTGCACATAAACCATCGGTTTCTGTCTGAGCTGTTCTATCTTAGCACAATTTTTTGGAAGTGTACATGCATTTTCCAAGTGACTATAGATGTCACGAAGAACTTGTAAGGAAGTATTCGGTTTCTGATACCCATCGGAAGCAACTGCTTCCAACTGTTCAATTACAATTTCCGTATCAACATCTTGTACTCGTACGCCTTTCATGCCTATTGCTTTTACAAAATGGTACCTTTTATCTTCTGTAAGAGCTTTCTCTGATACCGTAAATATTTCGTCTTCAAATACTAGCGCAACGCAACCGACAATATTTCTTGTACAGTTGTGGTAAATACTTGAAGCACTATTAAAATCGACAACTGTTGGCATATTTTTGGATGACGATGAATGACGAGAACACATCATTGTTCGTTTGTTGGCCAAACTGACAATCGGCACGCCATTTGAATGCCCAGTCGGTCGGTTTACATTTTATAGGAATAAATGAAATATTCTGCAATTCAGATATGATTTCATTATGCTTCGAAACGTTTTCTCACAAAGATAAGCAAATAAATAACCAGCTCTCTGTGTTGAACAAGCAGGACATATCTTGTGTAAATTCTGAATCGACCTTGCCCTTTCAATAACAATGTTGTCCTGCAAAATCTCACTCATCAATCCAAGATTTCTCAATGAAACAAGTATATGTGGTTCTGAAAACTCGTCAGCAGGGAAGCGACCATCCGAAGCACTAAATAGTCCTGCCAACATAGACACAGGGTCAACCAAATCTCTCGGGTAATGAAGAAGACCATGTGGCTGAGAAGGTATACATTTCGTTGTTTTAAGCCGCTTTTCAACAAAACGGGACTTTAAGTTAATGGCATAAAGTAGTAGGAGGTTTCGTTTCTCGACATTATCTTTTTGAAATCCTATCTAAGTTGGGAAGAAAGTATTCAAGGAAAAATTGTTCTTCGTCAACAGTTTTTTCCTGAACGAGTTTTTGATTGGCATCTAACAACAACTTGTATATGTCATTTGGTACATCTATGACATGTTGAGTCAATAACGACAAGAGTTCCAGTGCTTCGTTACCAACGCTTGATGTTCGGAAACAATTTTCCACAAAAACGCACCTTGAAATATCGAACCAATGACTGTCCTTTTCGAAGACGTTATAAATCCCAGGCCGGGTAACATTTTGATAAAACGATTGCTGTAAACACTGTAACGTCTCGTCTCCTTCATTTCTTGGCCACAACTGACAATAGTCATATTTATGCAGCAGACCGATACTTGGCAAACTTTTTAGTAAGTGCAGAAGTGCACAAGTAGCCGGATCTTCAAAAAGACTCTCATTCCACTCTTTTATTTTCATATTTTTGTCGTCTTCCGTCGAAACTTGTAACCTTCTTCTGTCTGTAGTAACTGCGAACTGACCATTTACATGAAACGGGAAGTTTTGTTCTATGGGCAAAGGAAGGAAGAAAAATAAATGTCCCGTTTTATAAAATCCATTCGAAACTTCTGATAATGCCATGATCTCCAACTGGTCATTTTCCCCCTCGTCTTTGCTATTCGATCTGACAGGTACAGCAACAGCTGCAAGATTAATTGCACCACTTTCATCGTAAGTTAATCTTAGCGACTTTTCGCTACAACCTGTTGACCAGCTTACTAACCACCTGCTGACCGTTTTATTTAGGTTGTTTTCACGAGTACTTAGTAGAGCTTGAAAATCCAAAGTAGATAGTACTGTAATTGTAGCTTGTTCAATTAATAAAAACGGGGTTTCAGCCAATTGTTTTTCTTGTTTCCGCCTAGAAACTTCCTTCAAAATCGGTGTACTGAGCTCCGCATCATACCGTATGCTAATTACTTCTTTTTCAGCTTCATAAAGAAGCTTAAGTGCATGTGGATCTTTTTCGCTTTTTGGAAGGTGAAGTAATTTAAGCTTCTTCACATTTTGATTGAAAAGAAGCATATTAGCTGCCATCGCTTTAATTTTCATGAATAACTCTTTAACCTCTGACGCCGAATAAACTATGTCACTTATATCACTCGCCTTGTTTCTGAGTGGCAAACGAAACAACGTTCCGTCGATATGTGGTGAAGCATTTTCTGTCAGTCTACAATTCAACACTCCCTCATATGGTTTAAATTGGTTTTTTAATCTTTTCATCATTTTTCTATTTTTCATAACTTCAAAATTAATTCTTAGACCCGGACTTTTTCCAGGCAAGGCCTTGCCAAGGAAAGTCGTATGAGGATCAAATATAACAACGTTGTTACCTGACACAAAACTAGGTACATCCGTTACGTTGTAAACTGCACAAAAACCCAATCCAAATTTGCCAATTTTAGTTGAATCTGTTAATTTTGTTCCTCCACTCAACTGTGTTATGTTTTTAAAATCCTCAGCAGTAAACTTTGCGTCATTGTAAACCCAAATAGCTGGGCCCTGACATTCTGCCATACCGTCACTTATAAGCTTCGTTTTGGCGTCATTGTTTTCACGTTCATCGTAAAGAATAAAGAGCTCGCTTGCTCCAGCATCATCAGCATTCTGGAATAATTCTTTAGCAAAGGAGAAACCATCTACATATCCGTCCTTGAGTAAGTTTCGTAATCGTCTTGTCAATGGCTCTTCCTGTCCCCATTCCTCAAATGCTTCCGTATTGGATAACATTTGTTGTCGAAGGGAAGGGACACCAAGCGATTCTGCAGTTGATATCGGAACTTCATGATGCACATAGTAGATATCTTCATCCATTTCGAAGTCCATATCTTGCAGCCATTGGGCGTCACAGAAAGTACATTGTTTTGTTGGTTTCATTTTTAGAATTTCATTTTTTTCATGAAGTATTGGAAAAAATATGTCCATCTCACTTCCATGGAGTTCATCTAAAAACTCTTCATTTATTTTGTTTAAAATTGCAACGGCCAGCGTTCTAAGTTTAGAATGACTAAGCCGCATAGCTTGATTTTCGCTTTCTTCTTTTATTCTGTACAGTGTGTCTATGTACATATCTAATTTAAGTGAAGTTCGACAGCCTATTCGGACAAAGAACTGCGAAAGGCTACGCAGTTCTGGAGGGAGTTTGTGTAAAAATGGTTTCATGTCTGTATCACCTTCGGTTTCTTCAACATAAACATGTCTTGTAGCCTGGAAACCATCTCCAACCCATATGCATTTCGCATTAAGAGATACAAATGTATCTTTCAACATTTTCATTATATTCTCTGTTTCAGATTCTTGTAAAGCTAACCATTTATATATCTTTACAATCATATTAAGGTATGCTGAAATGTTCTCTAGCTGAAAGTATCGTACTACATTAGACAGATGCTCCAAAACGGTACCTGTAGTTGGCTGTATCTGCCAGCCAAATAGTTCACATAAACCAGGTAAGGATTCGCAGTTTACCGTACATAAAACTGACCCAACCAAGTGCATGAATTCTGCTGATTTCACTTCTGACGGAAAGCAGAGAAGTGCTGTCGATTGAATATTGTTCTTCAGTGGTACGTCGCTAGGATAGTTTTCACATTCAGTTTTCTTAACCATTATGCATCGAAACTGGACAATTTTTTCTTTCTCTACCAAATGTGACTTTTCGTTCATAACCAAGTAAAGAGCATCACACCTTGTTGCGTTAATGACATTCTTATTTACAAACACTTCGTGTATATCAGAGCATACATTTTCTATATCTTCTCTCTTCAGCTCATCCCTTGACTTCAATCCAAGTGCTCGCAACCCTTCCATAAACCGGTAATCATTCTCGTCATAAGGGGAAGGAAATACTGGTCGATCTTGAAAAAAGTGTGATAACAGTTTGTCTGTAGGGTCGAATAAATCGCATGGCTGATACAAATTTCCATCTGCCGCTTTCAGAAATGATATATGTTTCATTTGTTCTTGTACCTCTTTGTTACTGAAGTAAGTCCCTTCTTTTATTATCCATTGCATCAGATCTTGCTTCTCGGATGTTTCAAGGTTTTCAATAGTGTTCAGACTTCTCATGACTACCTCAAATTCTGACAAACTCACTATATCAAGACGTTTTGCAAAAGAAACTTCAGAATCACATTCGATATGTATAAATCTTTCTGGAAATGGCACAGGAAAGTGATTCCCTATGTATAATCTGTTGCACTCGTTCAGTGTCACACGGCAAAAATCATTTTCTGAGGTGTATCCTCGGAACAGTTTTAGTTTTTGAAATATGTTTTTACAGTCATCAATATCTGAATGTATTCTCTCCGAAACAAACTTCAGAAGAGCAGCTGCTTCAGCATCTGATGACTTGGTATTGAATTTTTCAATATCTTTGTCGCTGATTCGTGTAAAAAGAGAAACCAAGCCTTCATCCGTATCATCAGGCAGAAAAGATCTCACCAGGTTGTAATCTAACCATTTTGTTACATCTTCTGTTATAATGACTGACAAGTGATCAAATGAGCTACACATTTTTTCTTTGTTTTCCAATTTTCTGAGCGTCGGAACGTGCAGGATCTTCGAGTCTAATGCAAACAGACAGAATTGTGACTCTTTAATCCAGTCATAATCTCTGACTACAGGAAATACTGGAAGTCCCGCGAACTTGTCTTGCAAAGATGTCTTAAATCGACTCTGTATCAGATCCCAAATACTTCTTATCCACGGGTCCCATTTGTTGGCTTCTGATAGGGGTTTCTGTATCGCCTTTTCTTTATTAACTTCATCACACAACATATCTTTCAGAAATGCAGCAACAGCATCGTCTGTTAGTCTATGAACGCCATGTAATCCTAGTAAAAATCAAGTTTTTAAGTACCGTATACATCAGATGTTGTCTGAATAACTGCCGAATCAAATAGTTTTCGGACGCTAACCCGAACAGAAAATACAACTTTTCGATATTTCTAACGTTGTTTTAGGAATTTTATAAACGGTATTCGGTCAGTAATGGACAATTTTATTGTAAGTGACAGCCAACGAACAAATCATTGAAAACTTACAAACTCAGATAAAAATGTTGTTTTATCTGTTCGACAACGTACTCAATGTCATTCCGATTCGTCTTATAGGAAACTTATCTCTGCATAGAGTTTTATAAACATAAACTACGTATGGAAAAACTAGAGCTATCACTAAAATTGATTAATACCCCCAAAAGACTGCTTTATAAACTGAGGAAGTTCGTAGTAACAGAATACCTTGCAAACAAACTAAAGAGAGATATTGTTCTTGGCAATAACTCTGTAATTTGTCAAGATAAAGTCATGGTTCTTGTACACTGCACTTTCTCCAATGTTTGACGAGTAAGAAAGTCTTGACCATTGTATGAAGTCGTATTGAATTCCAACCAGTAGTTTACGAATTATGCTCGGACAAGGAAAAGTAGCAAAGGGCAATAACTCTGTAATGAGTAAAGATAGAGTTACTGTTCTTTTGCACTGCACTTCCTCTCATTGTGCTGACCATTGTATGAAGTTGCATTGAATTCCAACCAGTAGTTTTCGGATAATGCTCCGGACAAGGAAAAGGAACAAAGGGCAAAAACTCTGTAATTAGTCAAGATGGAGTTATGGTTCTTGTGCACTTCCTCTCATTGTGCTTGACCATTGTATGAAGTTGTATTGAATTCCAACCAGTAGTTTTCAAGTTATGCTCTGGACAAGGAAAAGTAACAAAGGGCAATAACTCTGTAATAAGTCAAGATGGAGTTATGGTTCCTGTACACTGCACTTCTCTGATGTGCTGTCTTTTCTTGTTTTTCTTCCTCTTATTGTGCTTGACCATTGTATGAGGTTGTATTGAATTCCAACCAGTAGTTTTCGAATAATGCCCGGACAAGGAAAAGTAACAAAGGGCAATAACTCTGTAATTAGTCAAGATGGAGTTATGGTTCTTGTGCACTGCACTTCCTCTTATTGTGCTTGACCATTGAATGAAGTAGTATTGAATTCCAACTAGTAGTTTACGAATTATGCTCTGGACAAGGAAAAGTTACAAAGGACAATAACTCTGTAATGAGTCAAGATAGAGTTATAGTTCCTGTACACTGCACTTCCTCTCATTGTGCTTGATCATTGTATGAAATTGTATTGAATTCCAACCAGTAGTTTTCAAGTTATGCTCCGGACAAGGAAAAGTAACAAAGGGCAATAACTGAGTAAATACTCAAGATAGAGTTATGGTTCTTGTATACTGCACTTCCTCTGATTATGCTTGATCATTGTATGAAATTGTATTGAATTCCAACCAGTAGTTTTCAAGTTATGCTCTGGACAAGGAAAAGTAACAAAGGGCAATAACTCTGTAATAAGTCAAGATGGAGTTATGGTTCTTGTGCACTGCACTTCCTCTGAATGTGCTTGACCATTGTATGAGGTTGTATTGAATTCCAACCAGTAGTTTTTAAGTTATGCTCCGGACAAGGAAAAGTAACAAAGGGCAATAACTCTGTAATTAGTCAAGATGGAGTTATGGTTCTTGTGCACTGCACTTCCTCTCAATGTGTTTGACCATTGTATGAAGTAGTATTGAATTCCAACCAGTAGTTTTCAAGTTATGCTCCGGACAAGGAAAAGTAAACAAAGGGCAATAACTGAGTAAATACTCAAGATAGAGTTATGGTTCTTGACACTGCACTTCCTCTGATTGTGCTTGATCATTGTATGAAATTGTATTGAATTCCAATTAGTAGTTTTCAAGTTATGCTCCGGACAAGGTGGAATTATGGTTCTTGTGCACTGCACTTCCTTTCATTGTGCTTGACCATTGTATGAGGTTGTATTGAATTCCAACCAGTAGTTTTTAAGTTATGCTCCGGACAAGGAAAAGTAACAAAGGGCAATAACTCTGTAATAAGTCGAGATGGAGTTATGGTTCTTGTGCACTGCACTTCCTCTCAATGTGTTTGACCATTGTATGAAGTAGTATTGAATTCCAACTAGTAGTTTTCAAGTGATGCTCCGGACAAGGAAAATGCAACAGACCGCCCGACCGACCGACCGACCAACCACCGGGTGACTCCTATATACCCCCCTAAACTTCGTTTTGGGGGTATAATTATTGATCATATTTTTGATTACGCCTGCTTAACCCCTGTATCATCATTAATTTACAACTTTTGATTGCATTTATAATTTTAATTATAAGCCTTTTTGCATTTTATTCCGGACAAAAGTGTGACGGTCTGATGTAAGAAGGAAGTTGCGAGGCTTTCCCGTCCATTTGATCTATCTTTTTTATTATGATGAATCATATTTTATAATCCAAGAAAGCAAAGTTAAACCAACAATAAGAGAATGACAAGAGCCAACCATTGTATATAATACCTACAATTGTGCCTGATGAATTGTATGAAACGTGAGGCACAGTTAATTTCGTTAATTAAATCGTTATTTCAAAGCCATATCAAGTCATTTTTATTTAATTCATTATATATGTATTGCCTTTTCCGGCATTTTAAGGGTTTTAAACCTTAAGACTATATGGATTCTGTAAGCCAACTGGGGAGAGAAAGGGGGGATAATTTCAAAGAAATACATGACCTTTTTATATTTGATTATGAATAATTTTGTAACGTTTCAAAATTGATATGTTTAAAATTAAAAAAGCATGACCGCTGCATGCTGCATAATTATTCTATGACATTTCAAAAGTAAGCCATTTCGAGTATTTCTAATAATAGTCTGGTAAAAACTGTGACAAAATTCTAAGTTAAAAAGGGGCATAAATATGTCAAAATCAAAAACATTGGTGAAGATGTTGATAGTAAACAGATCATTTTAAGTTTCAAGTCAATACGTTTGATAGTATTAAAGATATTTGACTTCATAAAAACTTTTACCAAAAATTCTAAGATAAAAAGGGGCATAAATCTGTCCAAAATCAAAACAGAGTTATGGGGATTATTTCCTCAGGTGAAGATGTTGATGGTAGACACATACTTTGAGTTTCAAGTCAATACCTTTGATAGTATTCAAGATATTTGAATTTATAAAAAAAATTAACCAAAAATTCTTAGTTAAAAATGGCATGAAATCAAAAATCAAAGCAGAGTTATGGGGATTGTTTCCTCATGTGTAGATGTTGATGGTAAACATAGTTTGAGTTTCAAGTCAATACCTTTGATAGTATTCAAGATATTTGACTTTATGAAAAACTTTAACCAACGCAGACGCCGACGCCGACGCCGACACCGACGCCGACGCCGACACCGACGCCGACGCTGGGGCGAGTGCAATAGCCTCGTTATTCTTCGAATAGTCGAGCTAATAAAATGAAAATAATGACATTATATGAGTTTTCTATTTGTATTTGCCAACTGGTTTCACTATATCATCAGGGCAAATATGGCATACAGTACAAATTCACTGTATGCCATATTTTCCCTGATGATTATAGTGACAGAGGGAAAAAAAAAAAAAAAAAAAAAACACAATATTATTATTTTTTTTTTATTTACATATATATTTATATACGCCTCCACTTAATGCCTTTAGGTATGCACTCATGGACTGACTGACGGACAAAGCGCATACCTCTTCCTTAGGAGGCATATAAAGGTCTGATTTTAGTGAAAATATAGTTTTACGTGTATGTTAGCTCTATTACGTTGTTTGATAGCCTTTAATCTTAAACAGTTGACTCTTAGAGAATTCATTTAACAGGAATACCACTATTTCGAAAGTTACTCTTTATTACTATATTTTTATTTCGGCTAAAACTCAGATATAGTTGTAATTAGATATTAAACACTTTTCATAACACAAATAAGGCGCAAAAACCCAATGGTTAATAATATGACTTTTTCTTTCTATTAACAGACTAAGTTATGAAATAGTTTAATACTGTAACAATGAGGATAATTAAACGAGAGCTAAGAATCTCGGAAAACACTTATCTTGAAAACACTTACTTGTATCAGCTAGTCCAGACAACAGCTCGATTGATTTCGGTCGAATGTCTGCTAGAACAAACTTCTTTTTTTCTCCAGGAAACAAATCAATGACGTCCTGGCTCTCCAGAAAATATTCTTCTTTTGTTGAAAATGAGGCAAATGTTTTATCGGCAAGAGGAATTAACTCCAAACCATCCAGCGAATCTTTGGATATCCCCAAAGAGACAAATTCTAGAAGATCTTGCTTTTGACCAAGTGTTAGATTTTTTATAGGTGTTGTTATTTTTCATGTGTTTTGCAACAAAATTTGGTGTGACATATCTTATATCAGAATGTTTCGAGTTAAAGGACTTGTGAACGTGTTCCGGAACCGTAATAACATTGACCTTATCCGTACGTAGAAGTTCCAAAACAGTTTGTCGACAGCTTTCCTCTGTATCTGGAAATCTACGGAAGTCTGCAAAAACTGCAACCTGTGAACTGATCCATTTGCCATTTTCTTGTCCTGTGTAAAGCATAGCGTCGTCTTTGCATTCAGATACGTACGTTTCTGCCAAGTCCTTCCATGGTGCTTCTATACTGTCTAGGTTTGGAACTGTGTTGTAGACAGCATTTACCAAATGGCCCGGATTGCCCTTCGCGTTTACTTACTTTTACTAAGTTTGTCACCAACGTTCGATAAGCTTCGGGAAACATTTCGGACACAAGAGCAATATTCCACTCAATTTTCTTGTCGCCGAGTGCATGGGTAGCATCATCCTGATCAGGCCATCTTATCTGTCTTCTGTTCTGGCTTAAAGCAAAAAATGCATTTAAATGCACTGGTAATCTTGTCATAGCCGAAGTGTCGTGTGGAAGAGGTTGGTAGCAAAAGACTTGTCCTGAATCATTTTCGTAACCGCCATTTTCTTTGATTGGAGCTGCAATTCCAACAAGATGGAGGTAACACAAATCTTTATCTTCCATAAGCTCCTTTGTCCTTTCAGAGATATTACCTCCTTTCAGACAGTTCACTATTAACCATTGTGTACTGGACCCTTTAACTTCTTCAGTTTTGCTTTTTCTTTCAGTTTTTACGGTTACATTAAATGTCCAGTGCATTGATTTTTCAGGAACAGTGTGTCCTATTTTCTTTAATTCGCTTAAATATTTCGATCTGTTCATAACCAAAGTACCAGTGTCATTAGTTATCGTTACAGAGTAACAGTCTGTATCTTTGCCAAAATTCATCTGTTCTAGGTCTGTCAAAGTTTGTGAGGCTTCATTTTTCTCTATTTTCCTTCGTTTTGGAGGCGAAACACTTTCTGTTTCGGGGAGATTTATAAACATTTTCACACTGCATAATGTTTTTAGGAATAGAAGACTTTTGGTGGATTCATTTATGAATGCGTGTAAAAGAGCTAGTACTTCAGGTTCTGCGTAGGTGTTTTCGGAGAGATTAGATGGTGTTTGCCGCAGTAAAAACCAAAACAACGTCCCATGATATCTTCCTTTGTTTACAGTTTCTTCGGAAAATCCGAATGTCCCCATCAGAGCGTCGGCATAACCCCGATATTTCAATTTATTCAAAGCATTGAGTTTCAGTGTAGTACAAACTCTGTCAGGGTGCCCTTCATGCGGATTGATAATTAGAATATTTTCTCCGCTTATAACACAGGGATTATCTGTTCGAAAGAAGGAAATGCTGTTTGTGTATGAAGAATGTTATCAATATCTTAGTTATTACATTAGATCCTAGAACATTCTTTACCGCGATGTCATCGTAGAGCATTTTGGATTTCAACTTTTTGTGACGTAGTAAAACTTTATAAAAAATAAAATTATCTAATACATCATAGTATAGAATGCAAAATTATTAGATCTTATCTTTCAAAAATTCAAGTACCTCTGGAAAAAAGTTTTATAGAACAATACAATTCATTTTCCAAATGAAGCAAATTTACACAAGGGGTCGCCCTTATAGTATATATAATTTTTCAGGGAGCAACCCTTTGTACAATACTGGTACTGTCCAGATTAAAAGATAGACCAGTTCATTTACGAACTTTATCGGGATAAAGGTTTATAGACCTAATAAAATTTACAAAATGTACATGTATATTCGATTGGATATCTTACGTTTGATCAGGTAAATGATTTTAGAGAGCATACCGGTCATATGAAAAACGACTTGAAGCCAAGACCAAATCGACCTATTTTCAGCGGATCGTCCTTTTTGACACTACTGTAAATTGATTTGATCCCTTCCCAGTCCGCCGAACTAAACTCAGCATCATTGTAAAACACCAGGGCCGGCTTTTAAAAAAAAAAAAAAAAAAAATAAAAAAAAAAAAATTTTTTTTAAAAAAATTTTTTTTTTTTTTTTTTATTTTTTTTTTTTTATATTTTTTTTTTTTTTTTTTTTTTTTTTTTTTTTTTTTTTTTTTTTTATATTTTAAAAAAGAGGGGGTTTTTTTTTTTTTTTTTTTTTTTTTTGGGATGGGTTAAAATAAATTCGACAAAAAAAGTGGGATAGGTTAATAAATATGTTACTAATTGTCAGTAAGTCACAAAGGAGTAACAAGCATGTATCCCAGCCGCAAACATAAACTAGATTCCCACGTGCAACATGTCGAGCCGCCGTATGTCAAAAGGGCTAACTCCTTACCAAGTAGAGATAGGTCAAAATACACATAAATCATGTAACATGTGTCGAGAACTTGACATATTGTGTTTTGTATATATGACGACGTAACAATGATTTTGGTGCATAAAGAACCATTTGTGGGTGCGTAATTTAGTCACCTTACTTTTCTGTGAGTTTCGTGCCTAGAAAGGGAATAGTTTTTGAGCCAATATTGTAGATTAAGATTGCAAGTCGGAACTCAATATTGCCAAAATTGAAAATCCTTTCTTAATCACTATTTTAGTTTATGCATATATATTGATATCATTTACTTATAAAGAGTCTTATTGTTTAATTATGTTGATATATTGAGAGTTTTGTGAAACTGAATTCTAAGTGATGCTGGTCAGAATGTTTCAAAACTATCATTTTGAGTCAGCCAACATAATTTTAAGGCTACCATATTATTAATTCCTCGCAAGGGAATTTGCCGGGTAGCCTTGCTGATGTGGGCTTTGCATTGCATAGTATACACAATTTTGATCACTCTACAAACAGAAAAGTAGGTTAGTAATAGTTTAGCTGTAGTTGTAGATACAGTATGTTAGTTTATAGTAGTTTTATAGTGTAGTTAGTTTTTAGTAAGTATATTTAAGTTTAGAACGGTATAATTCAAGGTATTTTTAACATTTAGATACGGTGTCATAGTAGATTTTTAAACATTTTTTTGCCTAGACAGGTTGTTGGGATATCTGAATACCGCTTATCCGTGTGGTTGTCATTCATCTCATACAGTGCTACTTGATGTCACACTGCCATGGATACAGCGGCTAAAGGTACTTAAACTTTTTAAGTACTGCTGATTATATCGTGCCGAATAGCACTTGAAACAAACGATTATAATAAAACCTTTGTTTGTGAGGAATTTCACAACATGACATGCAGGAGTTTGTCTGCAAACTAAGTTTCTCTTCTTTTGGCTAGGCTGTATCTTTATGTAACAGGTGCTTGGAAAATGAATATCAGCTAGTTTAATATCTTAACAAGAAGTTAGTGGCAAATGGTTGAAGAGCTTGATTTTTTGAGACCTTTTATTTGTTGTAATTGGCAAAATCAGCTCTTAGAAGTGACCACTCATTTTGGTCAGGCATTTTGGTTTTTCCCCATTTTTGGAGGGAGAGAATAAGCTGCTATTTTAATTAATTTAAATAATTATCTGGTTGTTAAGACTGATGTGTTAGGGTGAATAATTTTATATAGATTACATTGAATTATTTTGTTTTTGATGACAATTTTTGGTTTTGTTGCTTTTGTTGGAAAATGTAATTTATAGGAGGAATTAGAGTTTAAATACCAATCATGTGAAAAATTAGATTGGTCCTTTAGCCAATCAGAAGACAGCATTTCTTCTCATCTATATAAGGCCTGGATCCCTAGGCTTATGAGTTCTCTACTTTTGGACTTTTTGACATTTTGAACTAAATTTCTGATAAATAGGTTAATATTCTAGAAATCATTTATTTAGATTGGATTTTTGATTATCACTTAAAGATTTGGTAATTATTTTCGAATAGAATTTCTGAGATTGCAAACTATGAAAATGTGGATTTTTATTATGGCACTAATTCTCAACTTTCTGTTAAACATGGGAATTTTCCTTGGAATAATTTTAGCTTTAGTATTCTATGTTGTACTTGTATATTATCAACAACCTCAACAGGCATTTGCTGAACCCTGTTTAAGACTGGTGTGCAGATATTGAAACTTGACATTACTTGAACACACTGATTTGTTATCTTGGAACTTTTATACATTTATGGTGGACTTGTCGAGAAGAAAATAAACTCATGAAAACAAATGATGTTTGCTCACTTCAGCTGAATAGTTAATACAACAAAGGGAGACAACAACTTAAATTATCTACCCTGGCAACATAGAACAATTTAAACAATGGAACATTTAATGCACTCGGCTCTTGAACCCAGAGTGTAAAAGACTTCTGACCTGTCTTACAAATGGTCAGTGGTGTCGGTCATCCTGATTGATAAATTGAAAGCCCACGAACTAAGTCTATTTCGAGGATCATTTGAAACCGAGCTTGCCCCCGAAGGGCAGGTTTATCACATATGCATGTTGTACCACATAAAGGTGGTCTCGTTTTTTTCTTTACGGCCAGTAATAACAAGAGCTGTCTCTCACAAGTGACGAATGCCCCCGAAAGAGGTGCCTCACAGTCAGTGTCCTCTCCATGTGTTCACTTAATGTGCTATGTAATTTTAAAATCCTTCCATGCATGACAGAGTAACCATGCATACAGTATTCCATTACTTTTAACCACTAAGAGATACCTTGACCTTTGAGGTAGGGACTTGGGTCTTGCACGCTACATATCGGCTTGATGTGCTAGACATTTGTGCCAAGTTATTTTAAAATCCTTCAAAGCATGATAAAGGTATAGTCCGGACACAAATGTATGCATATATACAGGATTCCATTACCTAAAACTCTTAAGTGTGACATTGACCTTTGAGGTAGGGACGTGGGTCTTGCACGCGACACGTCGTCTTGATGTGCTAGACATGTGTGCCAAGTTATTTTAAAATCCTTCAATGCATGACAAAGTTACAGTCCGGACACGAATATGTGCATATATAGAGGAATCCATTACTTTCAAACTCTAAGTGCGACCTTGACCCTTGAGATAAGGACGTGGGTCTTGTACGCGACACGTCGTCTTGATGTACTAGACATTTGTGCCAAGTTATTTTAAAATCCTTCAATGCATGACAAAGTTACAGTCCTTACACGATTGTGTGCATATTTGCATATATAGAGGAATCCATTACTTTATAACTCTAAGTGTGACCTTGACCTTTGAGGTAGGGACGTGGGTCTTGCACGCGGCACGTTGTCTTGATGTACTTGACATTTATGCAAAGTTATTATAAAATCCTTCAATGCATGACAAAGTTACAGTCCGGACACGAATGTGTGCATATGTGCATATCCATTACCTTCAAAATCTAAGTATGACCTTGACCTTTGAGCTAAGGATGTGGGTCTTGCACGCGACACGTCGTCTTGATGTGCTAGACATTTGTGCCAAGTTATTTTAAAATCCTTCATTGCATGACAAAGTTACAGTCCGGACACAAATGTGTGCATATATACAGGATTCCATAACCTTCCAACTCCAAGTGTGACCTTGACCTTTGAGGTAGGGACCTAGGTCTTGCACGCGACACGTCGTCTTGATGTGCTAGACAATTGTGCCAAGTTATTTCAAAGTCCTTCAATGCATGACAGAGTCACAGTCCGGACAAGAATTTGTACGTGGGGACGCACAGACAGACGGACGGACAGACCGACGGTGCGATTTTAATATGTCACCATTCGGGGGCATAAAAAAGTTACAATAAAAGCTATTTATAGTTACAACAAAGGGAAGTAATTCTAAAAACAAGGGTAGCCCATGGTGGTGAACATTTGTGCCAAAGTACATCAAAATCCCTCCATGCATGCGGACAAAGATTTTCTTGAATTTGACCTTTAACCTCTAAGTGTGACCTTGACCTTAGACTAAGGGACCTGGTTCTTGCGCATAACACTCCGTCCCATGGTGGTGAACATTTGTGCCAAGTAACATCAAAATCCCTCCATACATGAAAAGGAAATGCTCCGGACAAAGTCATTTTTGAATTATTCTTGTATCTAACCTTTGGCCTGTAAGTGTGACCTTGACCTTAGACCTACGGACCTGGTTCTTGCGCATGACACACCGTCTCATGGTGGTAAACATTTGTGCCAAGTTACATCAAATTCCCTCCATGCATGAAAAAGATGTGCTCCGGACAAAGTCATTCTTTAATTTGACCTTTAACCTCTAGTGTGACCTTGACCTTAGACTTAGGGGCCTTGTTTTTGCGCATGACACTCTGTCTAATGATGGTGAACATTTGTGCCAAGTAATTTAAGAATCCCTTGATCCATGGATAAGTTACAGCCCGGACAAGCTAAACTCGGACGCACGGACGCACGCACGGACACACGCATGCACGCACGCACGCACGGACACACGCATGCACGCACGCACATACACCGAACCGCCATTTGGACAGCTATATCGAGCTTTCGCAAGCGGCTCGGCATAAAACATTTCTTGTAGGATATTATTATTGAAAGAAAGTCTTTACCCTTAAGAACTTTCCAAACTTGAGATCATCGAGGTACTGTTCATTTGTCCTCTTTCCCTGATACAGGATGCCCATCTCACTCGCCTCGGCATCGTCTGCATTTTGCACGAGTTCCTGGGATGTTTAATAGAGAAATATTTCAGAGACACTACGAACGTTCATTCTAGATAATGCTATTTATACCAAATAATGCAATAAACTTTCAAAGCTAATTTTTATCATGATGACAATTATTAACTTCCCGTGTACGGTCAAATTTTTTATTCGTCTTCAAGAATCAATTCTTTCTAGAAGATTCCCGACATTTAAAATAAATGGTAAAGCGAGAATAGATCGAGGGTGGGGCGCGAAACAGTGAAACTCTGTAAAGAATTATATGGAGTTACAACCGTTTCGTGCTCTTACAACGAAATGCAAACCCTAGAAATATGGTACTCTATGAAGTATAAATTTTCAAACTAATTAAATAATCAACTTAGATACCCGTCTGAAAAACGGGCGATACATGTATCTCCTCATTAACCTTTTGTTTAAGCTACATGTGTAATTCAATTTTAATTAATTAAAAACTGAAAATTGGACAAATGATATGCCGCATGAGAGAACACATAATAAAATTAGGTGTACAGCTGAGTAAGCTATCTATAACTCTCACGATCTCGACGTTTACTGAAATTCTTAAAATTAAAGAGAAATTTAGTGTTTTATACTTCTAACGGATATGTGACGAAATCGTTGTTGTACTTCTGTATTTAAATCTATTCATTTGTTTCTGAGTTATATTATCAAAAACAACTGTTTTGTAAAAAATAATGCCAGGTTAGGACTGAAACTATCTCAAGTTTTAATGAAGTGTTCAGAAAATTTTAAAAAGATGCATTCCATACAATTAGTATATTATTTTCCCAAAACTATAAAAAATGAGGTAAATGTTCGTAAAATAATAAATATTTCTTTTTTAATAATATATATTGAGAACATATATCTTGATTACACACAGTGTGCAAACAGAGTTACCTTTTATAATAAATCGAAATCCACCCATAAATTATGGAATTACACTTTATGGATGTTTTACGGAATAAAAACACGTATGGTCATGTTCTTTTTACCGATTTTTGCTGGAGTTCGCTCAAACGACTTTGATTATTTGAATGAAAGATGTTTTGAGGTTTTTTCAATTGCTCCCAGTTTTATGATATGCCACTTAAAACTTGGTTTCTATTTTAAAATTCTATACCCAGATGTCACCAACTCCATCCAGTTTTTTAAGAGTAATAAACAGCTTTGTTTTGTGAAATAAATTATACCGAAATAGGACAATAATTCAAATTTAGTGGATCCGCAATTTTCATAACTTTAGAGATCCATAGCGATTCAACTTATTACTCAGAAATTAATGTCATCATTGTTATTCCTAAATGCTGGAGTCTTCGACGAGACATTAATGTTACATGAAAAAAAATGTTTGACATACCTTAATAATCTGGACATCGTTCCGGTATTCATCAAGTATTGTTTTAATCTGCTGTAGTAATGTTGGTTGTGAGATTCCAGTACATTCTTCTATGTCCGAGTCGGAACCCGATTCGTCTGCTGAAAGTTC
>JAFMSR010000158.1:0-76803 GCA_022818135.1 Saxidomus purpurata | reverse complement strand
GCGGTGCCCCACGGTTCCGTTAATGTTCGTTTTGTCCTCGTGTGTTTGCTTTGTGTGCTTGTGTGTGTGGTAGTGTATGTTTGTGTGTGTACATGATTGGTGTGTGTGTGTGTGTGTGTTTGTGTGTGTGTGTGCGTGTGTGTGTGTGTGTGTGTGTGTGTGTGTTGGTGGTGTGCACTTCTGGGTGCTGTGGGGCTCGTTTTGGGGAGGCTGCGTTTTTGGTACGTGGCATTCCCTGTTTGATATTATTTTTGTTTTTTTACTGTCTCGATGTATGTCGAAGCAGGTAACAAAAGGGTAGAATTACTGTGTCAATGCTGTATTTATGGGTATTCATCTACTTAAGTGATAGTTCTAGTAATTAGTACTGGTTTGAAGGGTAATTTATTGTACATAAATTCGATCCATTTTGTTATGCTTTTTGTCCGATTAGATTTTCTGGCATTATTTTGTACCTGGCAAAGCTACATAACATTTACAAAACGATATAATATCTTTCAATAAATAAAGAGATCTAGTTTTGAACGACTACATTTAATATTCAGGTGTACTCTTTAAGATACAGACACGCGTGTTTGGTAAAATACATAAAGATGGAAGTGTTTACAACTTATCTTGGAGGCCACAATGACAGCATACATTATAAATATATACCCCCTTCTACCTTTTTTTTCTTACTGGACTATTGACACCAACATGACAGAAGATAGAATACATTGTAAGTATTCCTCTACTTTTGTTTTTCTAATTGGACTATTGGATGTATGCTAAGCGATACAAACATAGTCAGAGTGACATTACTTTTACAAGCAAAGTTGGCAGTAAAGCACAAGTTTATGTGCAAAATGTATCTACACTCTACTCATGTGTATACCGTAATATACCGAATATACATAAATGCAAAATAATAAATATAGAAAAACAGACATGTTTGTGGAATATGTTCTGTTGACTATTAAACAACTTACCTTTGAACAATGACGTCAAATATATCCACTAATTCAAACTGGAGCATTACGTTTTACATGTATCTATAGCATTGAACAAGAAGAAGCAATATCCACATGAGACAAGCAACAGAAATCTTTAATTAATAGCAGAAGGAAAACAATAAAAGCGTCATATCTGCTTACACTAGGCAGTTTTGGCCGATATTGGACATTAGACATTGAAATAAGTGCAGTGACCAATGACAATATATCGATAGAAAACTTTACTTCACTAGGCGGGATAGATACGTGTCCGAACATTGAAGATAGGAATATTATAGAACATTTGATAGTAGGCTATACTCCACAAGGCGGAATGGATGCATGTCCTTACATTGAAGATAGAAATTTTATAAAGAATTTGCCAATGGATAGGATGAGTTTCATTTACTAAGGTTGAAACAAGGTCGAACCAACCAAATGTACCCACCACATAATTGTGTTCAGCTCTGAAAGTATTGATATTTCAATTTGCTACTTTATTTTTTCAGCCAAAATTAAATTTAAAAAAAACGGTGACAAGGGGTGATTCTTGTCTATGCAACGTATTTTCAAATTTTCAATACCGTAAGGGGTGAAGTTTCACACGTTTAGAAAACCAAGTCAACCAACTGTCGCCCTAGCTTCGTTAAAAGCTCTATTTTTTGCTTTCCATCTGCAAAAGGACTTGGTAACAATAGATTTGTATGAATTTTGTTGACACAAATTGATTCTGTTTCTTAAAGCGACTGATAGAATAACAATATTCGCAACAAGTATAAGGTTTTCAATTGCAGTTTGCAGCTGTGTAATAGAAACATTTCCACATAATTGAAAGCGAACGTTGTATTTAACGTCATGTAATCATATATGAACTTTTTCCAAAGCCATATCTCCAGACGAATATATACGTTTTTTTTTTCGACGTTTTTAAGCCCTAAGCCACTTAAGACATGCAACATTGAACATTTTCAAGTCTTGATTAAGTTGTGAATAAATATTGATGTGTTTTGAAATACTCCCTTATTTTCGTACAAATCGATAAACAAACCTTGAAATTTTGTTACAATTTAAGCTTGGTAACTTGAAAGCTTCCCAGTGTATTAAATTCGAAATCAATACGTTTCTTGAGTACCTGAGAGTTTAAAGTGATATTACCATTCAAAGTGACCATCAAAATTTTAAATAAAACATGAATCAGTGATTTATACTCCTAGAATAATAAACATTGCCCTAGTTATAACCCAAAAATAACAATCCGTTCAACAGTTTCATTCACATTGAATAGAGAGAAAATCTGTAAAAATATTTTTTGACTATCCTAGTCAAAAATAAAAAATCCACCCTTTCGGTTATGTATTTCTTAATTTGTATTTGTCAATAACAGAAATAACTTGGTAAAACTTATTTTTTATATGTTTTTAAAGCATCCACTGTGTTTTGAGCATCATTCTTAACTATAAACGAATGTGACCATTTTGAAGGGAAATATAACTTTAAATGAAAAAATAAGGAACAGATAAACAGGTATAATATATTCAGAAGAAAAACTAATCTAATCAATACATGAGGGTAATTGTACTTTAATGCTTCGGTAGGATCAAGTTAGCTGTGTCCTTTGATAAGAAATTTAATACACCGTGCTTCACACCAGTAGAGATTGTTGCTAATTCAGTTATTTTTCCCTTCAAAATGGTCACATTCGTTTATAGTTAGAATGCTCAAACAGTGGAGTGAAAACATAAAAAAATAAGTTTTACCAAGTTATTTCGTTATTGACAAACACAAATTAAGAAAACATAACCGAAAGGGTGGATTTTTATTTTTGACTAGGATAGTCAAAAAGATTTTACGATTTTCTCTCTATTCAAGGAATGAAACTGTTGTACGGATTGTTAATTTTGGGTTATAACTAGGGCAATGTTTATTATTCTAGGAGTATAAATCACTGATTCATGTTTTATTTAAAATTTTGATGGTCACTTTGAACGGTAATACATGTATCACTTTAACGTGATTGACTTGATAATATGTAATGTCCCTGGAGTGATTTATATAAGCTGAGAGAATTCGTTCAGAAAATGAGCTAAAACAAATTACTAAGACCTAATAAAGACTGGTCTGGTGTAGTTTATGTAACCAATAGTCATTAAGTCGATTAGCTTCTTCTGATAATTCGATTCTATACATATTTGCGACTAAGGTTTTTATCATTTGAAATAACTACGAGTGAAGACAGTGTTTTGAATTCATTTATAAGTACCTAGCCAGCGCTTTACAGTTACTGTACTGATAACATATTAAAATATTATAATCCATATATTAAGCCGGTTGACTTAATGCTCTTAATGTTCAATAGCCGGTTGACTTAATGCTATCTTTGTTCAGTATTCGGTTGCTAAATGCTATAATTGTTGTTCAGTACCTGGTTGACTTGATGCTATTGTTATTCAGTACCTGGTTGACTTGATGCTATTGTTGTTCAGTACCTGGTTGACCTAATGCTATTTTTGTTCAGTACCTGGCTGACTTAATGCTATTGTTGTTCAGTTCCTGGTTGACCTAATGCTATTGTTGTTCAGTACCTGGTTGACCTAATGCTATTGTTGTTCAGTACCTGGTTGACCTAATGCTATTGTTGTTCAGTACCGGGTTGACCTAATGCTATTGTTATTCAGTACCTGGTTGACCTAATACTTTTGTTGTTCAATAGCCGGTTGACTTTATGCTTTAGCTGCCCAATAGCCGGTTGACTTAATGCTATCTTTGTTCATGGTTGACCTTATGCTATTGTTGTTCCTTACCTGGTTGACCTAATGCTTTTGTTGTTCAATAGCCGGTTGACTTTATGCTTTAGCTGCCCAATAGCCGGTTGACTTAATGCTATCTTTGTTCATGGTTGACCTTATGCTTTTTTTGTTCAGTACCCGGTTGCTCAATGCTATTGTTGCTCATACATGTACCTATTTGACTTAATGCTATTGTTGTTCAATAGCCGGTTGACTTAATGCTTTAGCTGTCATATAACCGGTAGACATTTTGCTATTGCAATAAAAACAATGCCATGCTTCTGCTTTGTTAAACTGGCTCATTACAAGTTCAAGACTTTAGATAAGAAACTTAAATTTGTTCATATATACTGGAAAGATAAGTCAGTTGAATACCTCTCATTGAAATCGGAATGTATGCATGAAATGGTACTTCTCAATGACTAATTTTGACAGATCTCTTGAGGTAGTTTGCCTTTTCATATAAAAGCACAACCAAAACATGTCACATGTTCAAATTATATAATATGTGTGAGCACTGTACTTGCATTTTGTCTTAGTTTTAAAACAAAATTGCATTGATTTTCGTGTTCTTTAATTGGAAGGTGTGTGGAAAGTATTTGGCATAATTAGGCTAATATATGAAATATCATGTGAACAAACAGCTGTAAACTATCAAAACAAATAACTAATTCATACAGCGGTCATTTGTTTTGGAGTTAATTTGCCTTTGTCAATCTCCATAAAGCATATATGTATGTATTTTGTAATTTAGTTACTTCTTTTCCTCTAAAGTATTTTTGTTTAAATAGTTCTCATTCAATATAATATTCTATAAAGCTAAACGACCATTGTGAAAACGGCAGTCTTTCATCTCTTCAGTTATAAGCCTGAGGGGAAGTGGTTTCGAAAAAATTAATATATTATACGATTAAAGACAAATGTTTCGGTCAATATACAATTTTGCGGACCTGTGACAAAATGGTATTAACACAATTTTACTGGCCCACAAAACTATATATTGACCGAAACATTAGTCTGAAAAAATGATATCGTAAAACGTAGTATAAATATGCGAAAATAAAACAGATATAACGTCTTTGACATCCGAACAGCTAAACGCATTCTGAAGGTCTACACATACTTTTGCGGACCAGGCACGTGATCGTTATCGTCAAATCACGATTAAGTACTAAATATAGATAAACTTATTTTATGAATACTGTGCTGACTAAATGTAACACCAGTAGCAACATAAAGTACATTGCACATGTATTACATTAAAAGTTCGCTATGTTTTTGCTTAGATATATTGTTCAATGATAGAAAAAGTAAACAACGAATGCCTCGAACGCATTTTAAATGTGAAGGAAGCTGGGCTGAGTGACAGACAATCATACAGAGAATAGACAGCTATTGACCACAATAACTCATCGTTGAGCACTTGTGAGCTAGTAATCCATAAATTTATTTGAAATCCTGACCGCAAGTGACACTTTAGTGATATTTGGCAGGCAGTCAGAAAAAACATATTTGTTCAAGTGTCTTACTCTACAAATGCACTGCCAATTATTCGATTAGCTATTTCTTGGAAGAGTTTTATTAAACCCATATGATGTAGTGAAAAAAGGATCACTGCATAAAGTTATACTATATGAATTTGATAACACGATGGAAAATAATTAAAGGTTACAATAAAAATAATACTTTAGCAAGAAAAACGTTCTGAACCAGACCTGAGGCAATAAATAGGTTTTGAACATTTATTAGACAAAACATATTGATGTTATATTTTAATGATTCTATCAATCTCTCGGTTCATTTAAAACAATAGTTTATACAAGATGATCAAGAAAACCAAATGTTTAGTAATTCTGTGAGTATATCTAATATTTCGGCGTTGAAAAAATAAAAGAGCTTATGACACAGCCAAGTTAAATGATCGGGTATTTTTAAAAAATAGTAGTATCATTGTCTCGCCACCCTCCATAAGCACAGTCTTGTGGGCTTACTAAATATAGAACAAGGTTATAAGAAAAAGTTTTACTAGCCATTAGTCACACATATCATTTTATTATCTGGTCTGTTGCTAGTGTAATACGTATTTATCGAAGAAAAAAGATTATCTTTAGAAAAGTGCTAAACATGGAGTTGAATCACCATGCTTTTTAATGCAAATGACGTGAACCTTTAGATTTCTTGTGTTTTCACACGGTCTTATGGCTCGAAATTACTTAATGACGTGACATTCCAAATATCAACAGGATGAAAAGTGGATGTTGAATGTCTCTGGACTATTTACGGATCAACTATAATTCATTTTCACGGTACGCTAACAATGGCAATACGATTTCCCCTGTCTGCTAACAGAAGCAGACGCGTCACTAACTACTTTTATTTTTAAATCTAAAGAAGCTCTGTTTCTTCTCTCGTTATACTGACCAATCAATGGATTCAATCTTGCGAGCGACTATTTTGAAAGTATGACAAAGAAGGCGGGATTATCTTGTGTGTGTCAAACAGGCAATAGATAAGAGCGATACGGATAACAATTGATTCAAAAGTAACAACAAAATCCATGTTTTTTGTGCGAATAAAATTGTTCAAAGTTCTATTTACACACACTGGTTGTGTTTATTATATGACCGCTAATTATCTGTAAATACTTGTGTATTGGACTGAATAAATCGCTAATTAAATAGCATTGAACTATAGACTGTCGTCCAGGCAATAAGTTTGTGTACATGTAAATAGTTGCGACGCGAAAGCTTCTTACTTTACACTAGATGCAACATCTTTGTGACAGAATATATTGTGACTATCTATCGTCTATCATAAACAGTGATATTATGTGTATGTACTTACAAAATAACATTTATTATCGCTGAAATGTAATAGCTGACAGGTTCCATACAGCGTAGCATTTGAAGTCTTTTTTTATTGAAATCCATCACATCTCAAAAGCACATAATATTATATCTGTAATACAAAAAATATACGTATTAGATTATAGAAACATTATTTGTAGTCCAACGATCGCTTTGAATTTGCGTGAGTATAAAAATGATTTTTAGACAGAAAATGATAGAAATGTGATCTGTTTAATCTCAATATTGACATATGCATTTCAGTTTTTAAAAAATACAACTTTTGAACTTTTGATTTAAACAGCAGCATTTAGAATGTTATTTAACAAATAATGGCCAGCAAGACTTTTAAAGGCACCCAATACGGGCTAACCTCGTTTGTTATCCACGTCATTGACATAGTAGGGGTAGGAGTCATTCCCGACTAGCCTTACAATTATACTATATATAACAAGAAATAAATTTAAAAGGATAAACGGGAGTTACCTCGAAAACAAGTTACCAGATATCAGCACCTGCAGCCAGTGATTCTAAAAATACATTCATTGTAATAGTAGTAGCGTACAGTATGGTTTGTTCTTGCGTCTTTTTTCAGTCAGTAAAATCTGCCTGACCATTGTTACTTCGTGCAATTTTTGTTTTGTCAACCATATTTCAGTTGTTTTTCAACTGCATAAAGAAAGTTAATCAAATTTAAGTAAATTTTCGACGTCATTTATGTGATAAGAGAAAAGGAAATTTGCGTCTCTTATTGCTAGACATTCACTTGTTATTGGTAAGGAGTAAATTATGCCAAGGATTCGATAATCTTGATAGTGAATTGTCTGGCTTACATTGCATAACGAAACCTTTAGTGTCTCGTAAAAATTGAATAACTCTAAACCGAGACCACTGTCAGGCAATAACTCTACAGAGTGTCTTGTTATCAAATACTAAATAAATCCTGCGAATTAATATAGATCAACATGTATCGAACATCCGGAACCATTACTCTTCATGCGAAAAAACAACCCTGACCTGATGAGGATATAAGAGTTGAGTAATATCAAACCAAGGACCAGTATGAACCCTTAATGAATCATTGCTTATGTTATGTTGAAAAAGCCCTTGAAAAAAGTACGGTGAGACCTGTGAACAAAGACCACTCACAGGGAGAAACGAAAGCGGTCGTTGTTGACAGGATTTTCCAATTTAAATAAACGGTGCAAGATATTATCCCTTCTGGTCTTTGTTTGCAGGGTCTGCTATATGCAGATATATGTCGTATGAAATAAGTTACAAAAGTAATCAGTAATGTCTTTTCATAAACTATAAATACATGCAATAAATTTATAACTTAAAAGCGTTTTGTTACTTATTTCCTGAATTCGATCTTTCTTGAATTCAGTTATCAACAAACTTTGATCTACAATATCAGCTATCAGAAATGTTGTGGGATAAATTTTATTCCCTGCGATAGACCAAAAGGCATTGAAATTGTCAAATAAAAAAACAGAGAGTTAACTTTATAATGGTCTTGATAGTGACGTCAAATGAGATTGATCCGAGTTCTGCAAAAATATTGCGGACAGAGGAGATAGATTGAGTCAATCACCATGCCCTATGATCTGTTTGCAAGACGATATAGTCGTGAAGACCAAATTATCTAGGCAACCGTTATCAAAAATGAAATCTTTGTGCAAATAATGCTGGAAACAGATTGCATAGTAAGGGAACATCTTTACTTCTTCGTGTTTCATCGGATACAAGCGACTTTGTGGTAGGTTATAGGCACGTTTGTTACTTGCAAGAAGCATACCGAAGTTAACTCTATCCGACTAAATACTAAAGCAACAATAGTTGCTCTATATGGACAAGCGCGAACCTTTATTTAAATTTGCAACAAAGATAAAAAAGTAATCGATGGTTCCGTGTACCGTTACCACCGAGATCCACAACAGTATTGGTTTGTATCTATTCATAGCACGATATATCTTAATTTGAAATATCACACAGAACGTCACACTTTCTATATAATGTTCATAAATACTTTTGGTGTTCAAACGAGTAAAATTATCGTGATACTAAATCGATATCAACAATTTGTTGTTTATTTTTTTGTTTGTTGAGTTTGTTTGAATAGAATATCGAAAATGGAGGTAAACGTCACCAGAAAGCATAATAAACATGACGTCATTATAACGAGTCATCGTCATGTATTGTAGACATTCCGAGCTCATACGAATACAAGCTAACATAGCTAATTTTATGGACGAACCTTTAAAAACCGGGTTAAATCAAATTTCACCGGGCTTACCGTCAAGACACGTGATTGGTTTGTATCATTCACAGCACGAATATCTTAATTTACCCGAACGTCACATTTTGTATATAACGTTCACCGAAAAACGTAAAATAAAATATTTAACATGAAATGGACAATATTATTTGTATACACCATTTCATTTGCAGCTTATTACTAGCTTGCTAAGTATGCTGCCAACAAACTGACAGTTTCAAATTTCAAATGCTTTTTAATTTTTCCAAACAGGAGAAAACAGAACAAACAACCAAATGACTTTTTTGTTTAGAATATTTCCTTATTGACGAGAAAAATTCCTGATTTTACGATTTGGTCCACAGATATCTGATTTATCAGATAATTTCATCATGCAAAAGTGTTTTTGTCCATTTAAACCCGAAGCAACAAAAGTAACTTATTATGTAATATGAATATTTGTCATTTATTTAATACCTTACTGCATGCCAGTAAAAAATACCGTCCTGCGATGGTTAACCGACCAATTCCTTAACTAGTGTTATTTCATTTGTATGAACATATTTTCGAACATATATCAACCCGCAATGACAGTAAAATAAGAAAAATGCAACTGAGTTGTAAAACGACAGCCGCAAAATAAACGTATTCCCCTGGTCCTCAGATAATCGACAATGTAGCTTGACTGCCTGGAATGAAACACGACTCTAGATACCTTACAATTCAGTAAGACGGAATCTCACGAGTAATGCAAATCCATTTACAAATGAGTTCAGGGCTTTCACGGGTCGTTTATTTCTCTTTATGTGACACTGTGGTATTACATTCCTGTTGTCGCAGCAAACCACTGTATCTGTAGCAGGTATTACATTCCTGTTGTCGCAGCAAACCACTGTATCTGTAGCAGGCATTACATTCCTGTTAACGTAGCAAACCACTGTATCTGTAGCAGGCATTACATTCCTGTTAACGTAGCAAACCACTGTATCTGTAGCAGGCATTTCATTCCTGTTGTCGTTGCTTTCTAGAAAGAATGACTGCAAACGTATGTTTAAACTACATTTCAAACTAGCATTGTCCTTCCTTTGTCTGTAAATAAAAGCAAGTATTAGTTCAATCAACATCATATAAAAGTACATCATCGATATTTTGTCTAAAAATTAAGATCGAGACCAAATAGAATTATACAAAGCTGTGTCGAACCGTAATTTTCACACATATGAATACGAACAAAGGTATATGCCATATACTTTAACAACTTTAAATAGAAGTTACAAGAACAAGGACAATTTGCTCGAAGCAATTATCCGTATTGTAATGTCTTGCCTTTTCCCTGTAGGAAAGGTAGTTACCTGTAAGTAAGTGGGGGAAGTAAAGAATATATGTATTGGCAAAGAAATAGCGTTTAAACGACGGACATAATTATTCATGACAGGTGTATACTGTAAGATATGACCGTAAGTAGAATATATTATACTATTTGATATATAAGAACACTCTATCGATATTTGCGTAATAGCGTACCATGTATTACGCAAAATAGAAACTTTAAGCATACCCATACCTTTTGTGCTATTACATTTGCAATGTTGTATATGATAACAGAATGATCAACACTTATTTCATTTTATGATTTTTTAGTTTGTGGGGGAAATATTGTTTATATCTTCATTATTGCCCCCCTTTTTTTTTATTTTTTTTTTTTTTTTTGTGCAATAATTGTTGACAGGATCATGCCGACAAACTACAGCTGCAGATTTTTAAGCTATTAATCTATATGTTGTTCAATTAATTGTATTACTTTTAATCATATATATTAACGCATCCATATTCCCTGAGGAATATTGAAAGAATATATCCGTATTATATGTAATTAAATGAAGCTTCACAACATAATCATACGCGGTACCACCAACTTGTACCACAACAGCAGTCACACTTCGCATGTTGGTACTTTTTATATCTTTAAAGCAATAAATTCTCTTAAACTTAAAAGCCTAAAAAAAATGTAGTACATATCTATTAAATAACGAAGTTTTCATTATGCATATACAAAATCGATGTCATCGATTTCATATTCCTGTTCGCCGTGAAAAAACAAACATCACGATAGGCACAATGTGTGCGTCATCTTTGAAAATTTCATATTTACCTGATGAATGTCTCAACTTACTAGGTGGAGGGTTAATTAGTCACGGTACTGTTTCCCGTGCGCCTGACGCCAACGTTACACGTGCTAAAATCTGCAGGAAAGTGATTAACTACAGCATTTTCACATGCGTAGAAGCTTGAACGAAACACGTGAGTGTTTGGGATTATTTTGAAATTATTCACATGAAAGCATGAACGTTTCTTTTGTAAAAAAACAATCTTGCAAAGTCTGGGCTATTTAAAGGTTACTTTTGTTAATAAAAGGAATAATTAAGTGTTGTTTTTTATATTTTCCCTTTCCGCTGGAGTTAATTGTTTTTTAAAATCACACAGAAATACAACTCATTGTTTCTGAGATGGATGTATAATAAAAAAGATATACACAAATGTATATAGTACACAGATTTAGGGTAATAAATCACCAATCCTAACAGAGACTTCTTATTATCCATATCCGTACTAGTGTTTTATTGCCCTGGGGTATATTGTAAATCGCTAGTGGTTATTGTTGTCACTGGTTTATCAAAAGTCACGTTAAAAATGTTAGTTTACCGTGCATACATGTATATCCAATTTGCATTTTCTTTTTAAGATAAAAAGTCTGATCAAAATACTAGAAGCACATAATTCACATGCAGCAAATTTCGACATTACCTGATTCCGATTTCTGACCTGTCTTAACTTTTTTCATTAGTCAACCATTTTACAAAATGTTTTAAGGGGGACCAAATTATAAAATAAGCGTCACAATTTGAAAGTGAAATGCGTACTCGTGTGTGACATAACACCAGTCCATGATTTAGATATGAAAGACTATTTCACGTGAAAATATGTAAAAATTACAATGTACACACAAATTCTATTTTTTCACAGGTGTTACATCTATCTGTTTACGTTAAGTTGAAACAAGTGTTGGTTAAAATACAGATATAACTTTAACCAAATGCAGTCCTTTTAATTTACTCATTTAATTTACACATGGACAAAGGGTACTGAGACTCGTTCCAAGATCGGTAGAATTCCTTTTTTCCTTTTTGTATTATTTATGCCATCCTTACGTTTTAAAGCAACAAGACGTACAAAATATCACCATGAATGTAATGCTAATATAGAATTCGACAATTTCCGTGAAAAAAAAAAACCGGACGCGCCCGATCTGTATTACGATAACATTTTAACTGTGCTTATAAAAAATATTAAAAGGTAAGCGAATTCCTATAAATATTTTATTTATTTTTACACCAATTTGTAGTTGATATAAATCACTTGCCGATATCACTGAAGCAAAAACGATCTTTTAATTGATGTTCTATATATGGGTCAAAATCTTTAGACAAAAGACCCAAAAAACTGACTAAAAGTCTTTCAATCCTTAACACATCATATGGAAAATGCGGTGGTACTCTTTTTAATTAAAAAAGGTAAGTGAAAGACTATATTAATCTTTTTGGAATTTACAGCATTATCAAGAGGAAAAATAATACTAATTCGTCTGACCGGAGCTAAAACGATCAATTTAACGGTTTTTGATTTATATGGATTAAACCGAAGTTTCCCTTCGTTGTTTAATGTGTAAAAACCGCGTCTAATTGATTGTCGGGAAAACATGAAAGTTCCGTATGACCTGTTAATGTTTAATATCTGAAAAGTTAAAAAATAGATCCACATTGCTGCACTAGAATATGTTTGGTTTTGTTGACGTCCCGTTGCTTTTTAGGTCACATTTAAATACAAATGAATAAAATCTCCCTTTCGCACTAAATAAACTAAATAAACGATTTATACATGTATGTTGCTTTTACTTTTTATTGCTGTTGTTTGTTTATATACGGAAGACTAAAGTGACGTCATGGACGTCATATAAAACGGCACACGGAAGAGCGCGATATCTTAACTTTATGCCATTTATGACACACAATAACGTTTATATGGATTTATACCTGACGTCCGGTAAAGGTATATAATAAAAGGAATACTATGACAGTCGGTTGATCTGCGGATGTATATTTCTCATTGGCTGCATAGTACAGGACCACACTCGAGGTTACGCCTCTTGTGTGATCCGGAACTGTGCAGCCTACTCAAAAAATACGACCCCGCAGATCAACCGACTGTTATAATATTCCGTTTATACAATAAACAAGAAGAAAAAATACAGAGAGCAGATCAATTAAAATCTATAAATAATAGCAAAGGGAAAGCAATAAAAGCGTCATATCGTTTAACATTATGGGTGTTAGGCCGATATTGGACATTCGGCATTGTAATGGATAGCAAAAACAAAATTGTGAACCTTCTGTTTTGCTGAGACTTCCACACTCCCAAGATGGTTAGGTATGATTTAATGAAGTGACAATGCAAATATCAACAAGATGAAATGTGGATGTGGAATGTCTCTGAAATAACTCACGGATCAGCTGTAATTCAATTTCATGGTATGCTCGCCACGGCAATACGATTTCCCCTGTCTGTTAACAAAAGCAGACACATCACTAACAACTTTATTAAATCAAAAAAATGTTGTCTCTTCTCTCGTGATTGTCATATCATTCAACATTGTCAGAGTCCATCAAGAGTTATGTGATTAAAGAAGCCGGGCTATCTTGTGCGTGTCTAACAGGAAGTTGATAATGACGGATAATAGACAATACAAGTTAAAACAAATTCCATGCTTATGTGCGGATTCATGTGTTGTACTTTTTATATACGCTTTAGATTACGTTTTTATCATCCACAGACTACTGGTAGACACTGTTTTCAAACACTTTTGATTCAAGCAAAGCAAAATAACTAACTGTAATTCTATGGAAATTTACCAACTGCTGGGATAAATTGGTCAGTATAACACATGTAATAAGTTGTTTAAGTTGTGCAATCAACATATTACTTTACCTTTGACTCCACTCAGCCCGTTCGTTACTGTTTGTTTTGTTAATAATGCAAGACCTTGCACTATAGGTTTTATAGTCTGTAACTTTATATTGTTTCAGATTATCTTCAGTGGAAAGTTATGTCCGGTAAAAAATCATTTCACGGTCCTCAGCTTTCCACGTTATATTCCTATAATGCACAGAAGACATACGCAGTATATTACACGATATCAATAGGGTTATTGATATAGTCATGTGATCAAGAAAGCTGGAACGATCCAATTTTAAGCGACGTTATAATATCGTGGACATTCATGAAATATCTATGGACAAACGGAAACACACGTACAAACATTGGTTTTGTGGTGATACTGAATCAGATATTTGCAAGTACTTGATCCGTGATGACGAAATTGTCGGTGACTTTGTGTGGTATGAATGTTTCCTATATAATAAAGATAAATATGATATCTGCTGAACAAAGCGTTACATTTTGCAGCACACTGACAGCAGAGCCTATTCATTATCAACAAAATATTCCAAATTGATTGTGAAAATTGCTATTATGTTATCAGCAGTCTGAAACTAGCACAGAGAATTTTGGAAAAAGTGCTGCTTACTGATTATATCAACAAATGCCATACATTCCTAAGCAATAGTTGATATTTCCAACATAAGTTGTTCCTGACCGGAAAAAATCCTTTCGCCGTACTTTTTGTTGTCATACAGTATCTGATAATTCAGGTCCTATTTAGTTTAAACATTATTTATTCGCGTATAAACACATTTACAAATACAATATCTAATAACAATATTCGGGATTAAGTAATATTTGCTGCAACGTATCGTCAACATTTCTTGTATTCAGCTCTTAATTATTTCAGTTAATTTAGGAATTAGTCGTTAAATTATCAACATGATTAGGAGTAAATAAAGTGTAGTTAAATGTTGTTTTAAACTATCGACTACATAGTATGTTTATGTCAAAGTGTTAATATGTTACCTTGGGTTTGAAACAAGGTGAACCATTATCTCCCCTGTTAATTATATATCTCATCAATGATTATTGTTGTTAACATAGACTTAAATTTGATGATATATAAGGATGTGGAGTTATTGTCAATGTGTTTAATATTGTTTGCTGATGATATAGTTTTATTTACAAAGTAGTTTTGTGACTCTACTAAAGAAAATTTCACGAATACTCTTTACAGTGGGGTTTTAAAACAAATGTTAACAAAACGAAAAATTGTACATTGAAATTCTGGGTTGTTTTAAACCAAATATGACTCAAAGTACTCAGAGTACCGACCTCAATGGCTTTCTTAACACTGCGCCTCCCTGACACTCGTTTAAAACTTAATCTACAATGACATTATACGTAGTGTCTATTCTATCTGGCTTATTCTATCTGGCTTATTCTTTCTTCAATTATAATTATTTTCCGTGAAATCAAGCACGTGCCCTAACCAAACGGTAACAATAGCATTTATCATTTGTTAACCGAAATCCGAAGTCAATAAGATCGTTTCTTTCAAAATGATTTGATTCTAAGGCAGTCATAAAATCTGAATGACCCTCGATACTGTCTTCTAAAACCATTATGACCTTTAGACCGTATAAAAATGACAACAAACCTCAATGTCTTGGTAAATATATCACCAGCGGTCGCTAAAACAATCGGCGAAAAATGAATACGTATTTCTTCCTTTCATTGTTTTTAATCCAGCAGACACCTGATTCTGTGTTCTTTGAAAATATATATATGATGGTAAGCCGTCCGAAGGTCAAAAGGTTATACGAATGAATTCGGTTGAAATCTTTTGTAATTTCATATTTGACCTTAAAGAGGTGTATTTTAGGAATTATATGCCTGCAATCCAAAACAAGTCTCGCTTTTGTAGATTCGCTATAAGCAACCTTTAGAGGATAAACCACATAAGGTACTTCGTCCACTTCTGAAATCATACCTTTACTTAACAGACACCTGATCAAGAGAAGGTCTTTCCTTGGACGATTTATTATATTTTAATTGTACATATGGAGGTATCTGTTCGAACGATTCATTTAATATACCTATTTTCCACAACATCTCTAATGTAACAATTTTCGTTTTTTCCATATATCAACATGATCTTTCAACCTTTCTACAGGGGACACTACTCTCTAGGAAACTGCAATTTTTGTGTGTTCTGTTTTACACAACTGTCTCTCATTCCATTTTCTTTATTAAAATTACTAAACTTTTTCGTGCTATGATATCTTGTTTTCTGTTACTTACAACACTTAATAAAATACTAAACTTATTGTTAGAGTTAATGCTCCTGCATTAATCTGTCCAGTGTACCAACTTGCCACACAAAAAACAAGCACCTGGCTTTGCACTCTAAACTTGTTACGTGCCTTTAGGTGCAGTTAATTTTAACATGAAACGGCAAGTTCTGTCGTCTGTACGACTGATTCCGGAAGTCATGGGCATTTACTTTTTCGCGTTCGCCCTGTGAGTGTCCCTGGCCTCTGCTTTAAATATTTTCTTTTCATCATCAGAATCCGGCCAACAGGTTGGTTTCATACTCGTGTATGACGTTCAATGCTGATGGTCCGCTATTTGGATGAGTATTTTGCCACTTTCTTCTACATCACTTAATAAAATACTAAACTTATTGCTCCTGCATTAATCTGTCCAGTGTACCAACTTGCTACACAAATACCAAGCACCTGGCTTTGCACTCTACACTTGTCAGGTGCAGTTAATTGCAACATGAAACGGCAAGTTCTGTCGTCTTTACGACTGATTCCGGAAGTCATGGGCCTTTACTTTTCGCGTTTGCCTTGTGAGTGACCATGGCCTCAGCTTTAAATATTTGCTTCTCATCATGAGAATCCGGCCAACAGGTTGGTTTCATACTCTTGTATGAATATCAATCCAAATGCTGATGGTCAGCTATTTGGACGAGTTTTTTGCCTGTGAGCTATCTGCTCTTTTGCTTCAGAAATGGTCCGTTTTGCGTCCTGAATAAATGCTGTGTAACCATATTATTTTATTTTAATCAAAGACAGTGAATGTGCAACTCCCTACATTTTAACCAGAACGTTTGCATTATGCTTGAGTTGTTCTTTATTACTTACGCGTTTAAACTTTGGAGTTGCTGTCGAAACCATCAAGTTAGAAATGTTAGACAATTGTGATTTATTAGATATGTCACTTATCTTTTCAATTATGTTGAAGGAACCCATCCTTCATGCTACCAATGGTAGTTTCAACCTTTTGCTGAATAATGTCGACAATGTCTCCGCCACCCTCAGTCGAGGTGTTTCTGTGAAGAGCTTCGTAAAGAAGTGAAATATCGTACGGTCACACTCTTCAGTATTTATACTGCCAACCAAAACCAGTCACGTTTGTTTTGGTGTACCGTAAGACAACAGTTCTCCGCTATACCCGGTAACGCGGAGAATTTTCATTGACTTTTTCAACAAACACTAGGTCTTAGACAGTTTTCAGATTATAGTCTGAATTTGACTCTAGAGCTACGATATTTATGTTTCCTACTTTTTTACCGTTGTTTTACAATAAGCTACAAGTACATTTACGGCTTAGTGCTCGAAACTGGACTATAGTTTTTGGAATGCAACTTTTATCAAAGTAAAACTTGTTAACTTTGTTGTAATAGTAAATGAATAAAATAAAACAAAATGAGTACACGTACTGTACAATTATTCAAATATTATGCTGAAACTTAAATTTGATGAATAGGACTAAAATGTTCATAAACACAATATTGCATTCTACAAAAACATTGTAAGAAACACAAGATGAAAAAAGTCCAAAACTTGACTAGAAAAGGCTATTTTTGAATTACGAACGTAATCATAAGAAAATACGACTGAGCAGTCATGCACCTGGTCGTACTTTTTAGTTTATATTCTGTTACGTTAGGAAAGATTTTGACAAACAGAAAATATTATCACATGTTACGACAACTCTTTCGTACACGCTTTTGTTTCAACTATAGTATATAAGAATTCTTTTTGATGTCATTGAAAATAGTCGATACTTCCTAAAGTATGATTCTAGCAGTTGATGGAATAAATTATTGAAAATTAGGCCTAAACTTGAATCATGTTTGAAACGAACTCCCCCAAAGTGGCATTCAGTAAGGGAATAAAAATCTTTGAACGGGAAATAAATCATTGACAAGACTTTCTTACAAGGACCCTATAACCTTGACCTTTGATGTGATCAGAATCGTAAGGAGTTATCCTGTGGTCCTAAATGATAAGCCTACAAAGTTTTACAATCGTAAGATTAATCTTTGGGAATCCTTGATTGGGAATCATCTTTAACTGAAAATAACGCAAGCTTTGATCTACTAACATCAAATAGATACGATATTCTAAACATGCCTACATAGACCGTATGAAAATCCTAAGATGAACCATTCTTCAATTATTGATTGGAACTACTATTAATGTTCAACGGAAAACCTCTACAACTTTGAACTACTGACATAAAAATCAATAGGTTCATCTACTTGTCAAAATCGTCCTGCGTAGTGAGTTTGAGGATCCTATCCTCAACTTTTAATCTGTTATTTATCGGAAACTGTTTCGTAATCAAACGTCAACTTGAACTTTGACCTACTGAACTTAAAACAAAAAAGAGTCATCCGTTGGTTATAATCTGTATATCTACAAAGTACGATGACCTTTGACTAAATTAAAGATTTAAAACCATTTAGACCAATCTCAATGGCTCATTCATTCGTAATAAATTTGTATTACAGAGGCCTACCACGTAAGTTTGTCTGATACGCATTTTTGTTGAATTTTAAAGCCGTGAATACACTTCTTTATACTCCCACAAAACGAAGTTGTTGTTGTTGGGGGGTTTGAGTGAGCTTGTCGGTTTGTCGGTCGGTCTGTTGCTTTTCATGGTTTCCGGATGATAACTCATGAACGACTTTACCCTTTTGAATAATTTTTGGTACACACGTGCAACTTCATAAAATACAGGTCAAGTTCAACTTTGGGGTCAGTAGGTCAAAGGTCAAGGTCACAGAGACTCTGAACTGTAAAACAGTTTCCGACTGATAACTCATGAAAGGCTTGACCGATTTAAATAATTTTTGGTACACACGTGCAACTTTATGAAATAAAGGTCAAGTTTGACTTTGGGATCAGTAGGTCAAAGGTCAAGGTCACATTGACTCTGAACTGTAAAACAATTTCCGGATGATAACTCATGAAAGGCTTGACCGATTCAAATAATTTTTGGTACACACGTGCATCTTTATGAAATACAGGTGGAGTTCGACTTTGGGGTCAGTAGGTCAAAGGTCAAGGTCACAGTGACTCTGAACTATAAAACAGTTTCCGGATGATAACTCATGACTTGACCGATTTAAATAATTTTCGGTACACAGCCGTAACATCATGAAATACAGGTCAAATTCGACTTTGGGGTCTGTAGGTCAAAGGTCAAGGTCACAGTGACTCTGAACTGTAAAACAGTTTCCGGATGATAACTCATGAAAGGCTTGACCGATTTAAATAATTTTCGGTACACAGCCGTAATATCATGAAATACAGGTCAAATTGTACTTTGGGGTCAGTAGGTCAAAGGTCAAGGTCACAGTGACTCTGAACTGTAATGTAAAACAGTTTCCGGATGATAACTCATGAAAGGCTTGACCGATTTAAATAATTTTCGGTACACAGCTGTAACATCATGGAATACAGGTCAAGTTCGACTTTGGGGTCACTAGGTCAAAGGTCAAGGTCTCATTTACACAAGTTATTGTATAATAACTCAACTCTATGTCCTTGTGGCCATTCCTTTCTTATTGCTGCCATACTTCTGTGACAAAGCTGTATTGTGGGGGTATTATTCGTCACTCGTGTGACAGTTCTAGTTAAAGTGATAAAACCGCTGAATTTGACCATCGCTAATTAATTTGATACATTCGTCAATGGTTTTGTATCATTAAAAAACAATTATTGTAAAAGTAACAGCTAAACCATGAATGTTTATGAAACAGTTTAATTCCTATTGAACATAGCTGAAAAGTAACAAATATTTTTGAATGGCCCAGCCATAAAATTAGTTTCCAACACTTTTGTAAGATAAATGTCCACTAATAAAAGAAATGGTTGAGCATAACTTATTTTCTTGTAATTTTCTAAACATACATGTATTTCATATTTCAAGAAAATTTCTTGACCATTATGTTAGGTCAATTTGAACAGTATTATAGCTTTAAGCCTTAATCCCAAGGCAGATCCATTTTACAAACTAATATTTAATGTATATATATATATTTGCCTTAAAGAAGGGCATCGATCAGATATGAAACAAAGAGCCCGAAGCGCCCACATTATCTTGTACATCAATCCTTGTCTTGTCATAATAAAATTAATTAGCAGGTACGTATAAACACTTCAGTTTCGGTCTCATTGGACATTGAGGGTATATTGTCACGTAAAGGGGCAAATTGACAGGTAAATACAGAGTAAATTGATGTTTTCACTATGTGATGTATTTGTTAGTAGTATAAACTTTTATATTTGTGCAGAAATTCAAAGAAAACGGATTATTGCTTTGATATGCAAACACGGCAACGTTAAGGACATTTAACTTAATCACGCGCTGGATCCCCGAAGATTAAATCCTAATTCTAAAATGCTATCCAAAATTGACATTTATAATTCTATTTATATTTTTATTACATAACCAGACCAGAAACAGATCTTTTATTCTATTAACTTGCACTTACAAGTCATTTGTCTTTTTAATTGATTGGTGTAAAGATGAAGTAGCAAAGAAAAGGTAAATACGGTTTACCCAAAGGTGCTCATTAAACTGAGTTACTTTTCCTTGCATGTCAAAGTAAATATGCAAAACAAATTAAGAAAGAAGGGAGATAAACATATAGAGCTTGTTCAACCTGAGCGCAGCATTAACAAAAGAGTTATAAATATTACCATAATGCTCTCCAGGACTTAAAGAGTATTGAGGTGCTATAGAATACTACCGTATTATATAAAACTATTATTGTATACAGTGCTTTATATTGACCACTCGAAATCCAGCTTGGTTAGATACGAGACTCGGGGATAACTTTGCACTGCACTCTTGTTTTCCCTATGTGCCTATAACAACTGTGAATATAAATTTGCATCCCAAACTGCAAACCAAGAATTCCTGTTTCGCATAAGGAGCTTGAAAATAATGAAATCTATATGAGGAATATTAGGAAATATCAGCTGTAGAAACTGATAAATAGTAATAAAGGAAATTTGATCGGTAAGTATTTCTATATGTATTCTGTTTTATTGAGTGTATTAGGGAGAACTTTAACATAAGTAACGCAACAGCTTATGATGTTTACTTTTACTACCATTTGTGTTTTGATTAGTTTTATGTTTTGTAGAGGTTTATTTAAATTTTGATGAAAGTTCGTTCTACAACAGCTTGTGGTGTTTACTTTACTTACCATCTGTGTTTTTATTTGTTTTATCTTTTATAGAGGTATAATTTAAATTTTGATGAAAGTTCGATCTTACAACAGTTTGTATAAAGTGTTTTCTTTGTTATTTTCACAATCATTTAGTTGTGCTCTGATTAGTATATTCAAAGAATTACTCTAAGTTAAAAAAATAACACAATAATTTATAACTTACTAAAAGAGTAAAGCAAACTTAAATTATTCCATATAAATCTGTTTTGGTTGACCTCTGTCAAAAATGTCCCAAATTATTCATCCAGATCGTCAAAACAAGTTTCATGACTATCATGGTCATTATGAGTCTGGTTCAGATTTCAATAATGTCATAACATTCTTCCTTGTCCGTTCCTGCTGGCTGATTTTGGACCATCATAACGCTGTAAGTATTTCTAAATAAAACGTTTGCCTGTCCTTTTAAATACATAAATTGTATCACTAAAAGTGCGATGCTGTACATAGACATAGCGGGAAAATGTCCCATAGCGTTCACAACTAAGTCTCATTATGACACTGTTTTAATGTTAGACAGTTCTTCTCTGACACTGATTAGCAATCACATTGTAACTCACTGAATCCATACTAGCCCCAAAGTCAACAGTTTACTATGGTTACAATATCATTGAAAGGATAAAAGCATATAATGTTAAAAGTCAAAATATGATAGCTATCAGTGATTTATCCCTGCACTAACGTTTTCTTCACTCTAGGACTCAAAACATGATGTGTCGATTTCAGTTATTACATACGGCTAATGAACGAACGAATAGAAATTAAGGTTTTACTTACATAAATTTTCGTTTCTTGCTTCACAATAAAATGCGTGTTACTCCACAATTTTGAGCGAATCTCCACCTAAAAAGTTGATGAGTAGTTAATTCATTACACTACAGTTAACTTTGTTGACTTCCTACAGATCATACTTTGTATTTGTGTTTATAAAACTCTAATGAGTGATAAAGGGTCATTAGTTTTTGTTGATAGAGGTCCTTTTGGACATTGGAATCTTTCTACCAGATGGTCAATGAGTGTTAAACTTTTACAGTTAGAGCGCTATAGTTCATGGCAAGGTAGACCTTGGCATGAAACTACAAATCAATCTGTTTTCAATAAACAAAAGAAAAACATGCGAGGTACAATGATGTAATAAACATTACAGATTTATCTTACAATGACAATTAAAAGTATTAAAGGAAAAACTCTGATTCTTTATGATTTATGATTATTTCTGATAAAAAATACCTCTTTACTTTCTATAAATGTTGTCCAAGAGGGTGGATATTATTATGACCCTAAAAACAAAGCTGCTTTGGTGTCAGAACTGCTTTAGCTAAAATGGATATATTATTAAAAAACATTTAAAGTCTTCTTTTGGATGGGTTTTTTAAAGAGCCCTTTGATCTTTGACTTCTTGACTTATAATATACAATGTTTGTCATGACCATTAGATGAACCCTATTGTTCTTGAGATATATTTAGACCATAGTGGCATTGAACAACGAGACAGTGTCAGATCAGTTGCTATGATACAATTTGGCGTAGGAATTCCAAATTTGGTGAAGATGTTGTTTCTCACCGGGTAATCACTGCGGGTTTTTTTGTCAGTTGGTCGGATGTTTAGCTAATTTGACTTTAAACAGTAAAACCATTTCCAATTAATACCACAGAAAAGCTTATTGATATGCGTCAGATTTTCAAACTTGATAATGAGTTTACTACTGACTAGTAGATAATCGTATAGCTTTTGAGTTCGGTGTTTCAAAGTTCAAGTTCACTGTGATGTTTAGTTAAAAACCGATTTTCGATCGATTACTGAAGAGCGTCTATAATCTTTACATTCATCAGACGATTTGTCCTACACAGTGTATGACGTCTCTCGATCGATTATTGAAATATAATTAGGTCTAGGAGCCTAAAGGTCAGTAATCATCACATGATACACTTGAGGATAATGGGTTTAAAGTAAAGTTTGCAACGATCTTTAATTAAAAAATGATTTGTAAATAAGAACTAATGAACGATTAATTGTAATTGTCTCAAATAATTTAATGACCACTCTTACTAATATCCACACCCTGCTCTTTGGTTTGTTTTAGAAATGAGGCCCTCTAGGAGGTGTAGCTCTTTTCTAAAATATCCTATATAGAAACATAAGAATTTTTTGTTTTCTGAAACTTATAGTCCTGATTTAATTTCAATTACAACAACTGAGTTCTGTATGACTGTAAGATCCAGGAAAAAGATTTACCCCCCCCCCGAGATGAGGCCCGAATTGGGTGGTAAAATTTCTAAAACGCATCTTTTTTTTAAAGCTTTGTCGCATTTGATTTTGTTTGGGAAAAAATTATCATTCTGTATTCTCTAACAACAGAAAATTTACAGAAATGAGGCCCTTAAGGGGGTGAAGTGCTTTTTTATACAATTGTGCTATATAGAAACCTACGAATTATTGTTGTCTGAAACTAGTAGTACTGATTTAATTTAACTTACAACAACTAATTTGTTTGTGACTGTAACTTGAATAAAAAAATACTCCTCGGGCATTAGGCCCCAGTGGGGTCGAGAAATTTTAAACATATATTTTTCTGAAACAGACAAATCCAATACACTTTCCAGTTTCTCTTTTTCAATTATTTGTTTCATATATAAATTCACTAAATTTGCTTGATGACTATGAATACATCGCATTTATAGTTTACTTCGTACTAATGTACTAACAGTCTCAATCAGTTGATAATGGCGTACAATGCCAAAGGTTTATACCGGAGTTCAGAACAAAATTACAAAACAAACAAAAGACTTTGCAAAATATTAAGATTTTTCACTATATACACGTACATCTACATGAATTAGGAGCTTTGAAAAGCTTCTTACGTTACTGGTCTTTCTTTCACTAGATACATAGACATGATTTATCTTTCACATGTAGCGGAGAAGCACTACATTGCCATCTGGTACTTTTTTGTTATAATTACAGAAGTAACATTGAAGGCCGGAATATAAATAATTTTCTGAAAAAAATATGAATCTACCATTTGCTACTTTCAAAATATTGATCATACATTGTAAATGTAAATGATGAAACACAGATGTAAAGAATAGGTACTAAAATGAGCAAAATAAGTTCTAACGATAAAATGTTGAGCACAGGCCATTCAAAAATGATGACCTGACTGTAGAATACAATCTTTTATACCAACCATGCGTAATGATGACATAGTGTATATCAAAACAATAACATTAACATTTGCTAAACATACATGTATCTGCAAGGTCATGTTGATAGTGCAGTTGCTTGCTAGACCACAATGCAGACAAAGGGCCGTTTATTGGGCAAAATTTGGGCCCTAGCCCTCCTTCAAATTTTATGACGACGTCTTGCATTTCTCAGTCGGAAATAATATACTAGAGTGAGAGCTGTTTTATAACTAACTAAGATTACAGCAAAGTTTACATTAAAATGAACTACATAGTACCTAGTCTCTCCTTGGGCATGTCTTACGCAGTGCCTCGTTGTGGTGACACACAAAAACTGAGCACCTCAGGAGATAAACCTATCTCACATTAAGTCTGATAAAATCTAATGTCTTTACAATGACCCGGAACAAAACAAAACAAACCTTTTAAAATTTTGAATTTTATCTTCAATGATAAAAAACGGAGTTAAAAATATCCTAGAGGTATTAGGTGCTATTTGCATTTTACATAATCTGAGAAAATTGATTTAAAAGGTTTGAGACATTAGGGCAGTAAGTTACAGACAACTACTTTTGCACATATCAGTTTTATTATTAAGCCTTACATATCAAACACTTTTTATTTCAGAAAAAACATCTATAGTTCATTAGTATTGATCAATAACATAAATAGCATCTTTTGCCGTAAACAGTTTTTCAATAAAGATTTGGAGAATAAGAAGTTATCTGACATATAGTCCTGTTTATTCATATACCAAGAAATTGGAGAAAAAAGGGCTATTTGACACAATAAAGCCTTTGACTCTTACAAAACGTGGACAATTACACTGTTTTACTATTCCTCATCTGTTACACAATGTACACGTTACACAATGTACACGTTACACAATGTTTGCACTTTTTACTTAGTCTTCTTCATTTGAAGAATAGTCTGAAATGTTGTCTTTACTGTTTTTGCTGAAGTATCCGTGTACATCTTCTGGAATTAATCCCTTTGAACACAGATTTACTATGCCTGCTTTCTTCTGTATTGAAATCGGGAGCCTGGATTTGTAACACAAATCCATTTCAGAGTCAAATTCAGGTCATGTGTTTGGTCGACTTTTCTGGCGGAGGGATGCGGTATCCTGAGTATTGATTTGCATGAAATCATCAGCAATGAGTGTACAGTTGACCAATAAAGTTTGGGCTCACTCTGTTGTACTCGGATCAATCGCACTTTTAGCAAGTTCACTCTTATAAGGCTTTGTTTTTGATTGCATTTAAGAGGGACTGTGATGTAAGGATTTGTTCTCCGACATACATTTCACAGTATTCCATTCTGATGAAACGAAGCCCGAAGTTTTTTTCTTTGCTTGTACTATCGCTGAATGTACGGAATCACAGCAAGAATTTGTAGTTAAGTACCTCCATCTGTGGTATTTTTGAAATGCTATAAAGATATGATGCAGCGACAAACTTGTTTCTATTTTGCCCTCCACATGTATCCGAGAAGTATGTAATCTCATCTACAGTACTAGATGAACAAACATACTGTGTATTTTTCGTTAGACATGTTGCTATCTCATAAGCGCCACATTTGCCATCGTTTCATCTCAAAGATGACAAACAACATGCTTGTCTGCCAATAAGTAAATAGTTAAATTGTTAAATTCTTTCTTTGGTTGAAAAATGACAGGTTGAAATATGTCCAGAAGGTCTGGCAGTGTTTGCTTTCCTTTGCAGCAGCAATGCCTTTCTCATTGCACAAACGGAGTGCAGACGCCACATCTTTTTATATTCAGGCTGTGCCCAATGTACTTTGAACTCTTTCTTGTATAATGGGATATCATTCTAGGAAAACATTTTATGTGTGCCCAAATAAAATTTACATGATCTTCACTTATCTTGGTGGATGGTGCTTTGCGACCTCTCATGTTCTCTCAAGGAAATGTCCCATGTTCTTTTCTGGCTAAGGTGTATGACATCAGTTTCCTTCTTACGTCAAGTGTTTTACAAAAAATGTTTCTACAGACATGCTCCTTTCTATCTCAGATAGCTAGGTGATATGTCAATGAGTTTTGTCTCCTTCCTGATGATTTTCCTTTTAGTGTTTCTTTTGTTATCATATCACATATAAAATATCGCCGTCTTTCATACTTTCGAAGCTAGTATATTTAATATATTTCATTAGTTCACTCTCGGTAAATTTTGTGTTACATTTAAATCTGTATCTTTCACAGTTTTGTTCTTAGAAACATTTCCATTGTATATTCTTTCCAGCTTTAGACACGTACGGCCTCCCTTGACATTTAACAGTTTTACGCACATTTGACTTCCATACACTGGTATTACTTTTAAGTTCACCTGAGCTCGAAGTGCTGAGGTGAGTTATTGCGATCGCCTGGTGCTCGTTGTCTGTCTGTCGTCTGTCTGTCCACATTTAACCTTGTGTATGCAATTGAGACTGCATTTTTCCAGAATCTTCATGAAACTTAGTCAGAATGACAACCTTGATAAGATCTAGGTCGTGTTTGAATATCTAGGGTACAAACTAGGTAACGTGGTCAAATCATAGAAAAACCATGTGTATGCAACAAAGGTTGCATTTTTTTTTGATCTTCATAAATCCTAACCAGTATAATTGCCTTGATAAAATCTAGGTCCAGTTGGAATATGGGTCATCTGGGGTTAAAGACTAGGTCACAGGGTCAAATCATAGACAAACCTTGTGTATGCAATAGAGGTTGCATTTTCATGAGGTCTTCATGTAACTTGGTCAGTATGATTGCTTTGATAAAATCCAGGTCGAGTTTGAATATGGATTATTTGGGGTGAAAAACTAGGTAATAGGGTCAAATAATCAAAAAACCTTATGTATGCAATAGAGGTAGCATTGTTCATTGGATATTCATGAAACTTGGTCAGTATTATTGCCTTAATGAAATCTAGGTCGAGTTTAAATATTGATTATCTGTCATTAAAATCAAAGGGTCAAATCATAAAAAAAACCTTGTGTATGCAATATGGGTTGCATTTTCTATTGGTTATTCATGCAACTTGGTCAGAATGACTATCTTGATGAATTCTAGATTGAGTTTCTATAAAGATCATTTGAAGTCAAAAACTATTTCACAGGGTCAAATCATAGAAAAACCTTCGACATTTGCAATCGACATTTGCAACCAAATTATCATGTAAATTGGTCAGAAGGTTTGGCCTGTTAAGTTCAAAGAGAATGTTTGTGTTTATGATATATAGTTTAGGGTTCAAAAATTGGTCACATATTGTCATAAGTAGGTCTCAGTTGAGCGATATAGGGCCATCTTGGCCCTCTTCTTTTCTTTTTACTTCAATGCTTCGTGGGAGGACTCTCATAGTCGGTCCACTTGTATGGTGTGACCGTTGTGCCACTTTGTTTTCTCGCATTTTCAAATGTACTGTAGTCATTTGTTGCTGTGGCGTCATATGATCATTGACAAGTAAAGACTGGTCAGTTGTTATTGTTGTATGAATGTCTGAGTGTGATTTGTCACTGAAAGGAAATCAAGCAAGCATTGTTGCGTCATAATGTTCTTCTTGTTTGATGGCAATATATTCTATTTCAATGCGTCTGTTTCCGTTGTCTGCAATTGAATCCGTGGGTTTTATATTGATGACTGGTGTTGCCAAAGAACTAGAATATATTCTTAGAATGCTATTAAATTTTTCTGCAATTGCCAATGGTAAGCAGTAAGCGATACTAGCATTCCATTGTCCGCTTCTTCTCAACATTTCAACCTCACTTATGAACGTTTCAGTTTGATCCATTTTCTCTGAAACCGATGTCAAGAAAGCACAGAAACGATCTTTCTTTTGTAATATGTAGTCGCAAACAGAAATCCTATATCGATTCAAATATGTAAAATCGGTATCTTGAACACTTCTTCTAACTGCCGCAAAGAAACAGTTCCCATCTGATGCAACAGGTACACATTTTATCTCATCGATACCAGCAAATGGTCTAATCTATCCTCATGTATTTTTCTTGTATGGGCCATAATTGTTTGTAGTGTTTGTAGTGTTCTACTCAAACGCAAAGCTTGTTTCAAGCCAAATTCTTTTTCGTTATTTTTTCTTTTATAGTTATAAAATTGAATAACATGAAAAATTATGCCATTTTACAAGATTTGAAAACAGTATCTTAAGTTTCCTTAATTTTATCAAGCTGTACGGTAACTTGAAAATAAAAAAATTGACCATGCTCATTTTTAAAAGTTCAAAACCTCAAAAAGTAGACGGTAAAACATCTTCATGTTTTCTTATAATTCAGTTCATATACTTCTTATAAAAGTTTTATGATCAATAGTGATGCCCCTTCTTCGAATCGTGTGCTACAGTCATGTATATATACCTGTGTGATATGTCTCGGGGCAAAATTAGGCAAATTTTATACCCTAGTTTTTGACATTATTGCATACTTTTTGTTACACATGTTAAGCTTGTAGAATTATAACACATGTTTTGTAATTCCAAGGTGCTTGTTATACTTTTTGGAACCTAAAATAAAAATAAATGTGAATAAATACCTGCAAACATACATATTTTAACTTTTAGGCCGTACTTCTAAATGTGGTCAGTATTTCTTAAGTGGGGGTAGGGCAACAAAAACCGAAATCAATTTTTAATTAAACGGTAAAATGTCTTTAAATTCTGCACACTAGTCGGTTAACAGATGCAGATTATACAAATATTAAGTTTAATAAGTTTTGGAATAGTGTCCATTAGACCTCCACTACATTAACCGGTTTTCGATTTTGTTGTGCTATTTTTTTTAAGTAATTCTGCAAGAGGTGTATTATCATCCGAAGAGCTATTCGTATCACAAGCTGTTGGTTTTTTTTTCATATCCTATTTGGTTATCTATTGCTTCTGTAAATGAAAAAAAAAGATTCAGAAAAAACACCATTATTTCATTGCCATTGTATTTTCTAAGATTGATATATCATCGTTCTCTTCATTTTTGTTTGTTAACTTGTATTTTATTCCGATTTTAAATTTAAGGGGGGTCACTGCTGAAATTCAAAATAACAAGAAATTTTATTGACCCTGTTTTTTATGGAGACTAACATTTTGCTAGTTAATTTCTGGAAAAATAATGATGGGTCAATGACTTAACTTTTTCGCAATATTAATATATAGTGATACACTATCAGATCAAGGTGCTTAATGCAGAATTAGCTAGAAATTTGGTATTATAAACGTTTATGTATGTGGTGTATGTTTCAGAATGGATATCACTTTCTAATCTTTTCTTATGTAGTATATCATACTTTAGGATGAAAAATTAGAGATAGTGCTATTTCTATCATCATCTGAATAAATAGTACGCTCCTTATTATTACCCCACCCACTTTACTAAAATTCATTTTTTCAATTTTTGATAAATGAATATTTCATGATAAAGGAGTAACAAGCTTTTTCAGATATTTTGTGTGCAGTTTGATTAAAACCTTTGTTTTAGAATGCAAAAATAAAAAATGGGGGTCAATGTGCATATAAGAAAGAAATTCAATAAAAACTGACAAAAAATGTGTTTTTTAGATTTCGGCGAGCTTTGAGATATGACGGCATATGTCTGTAACAAAGAACTGTAAAAGAAGCTAGTTATTAATGAACGTTTATATCCTAACAATTCTTCTTATAATACAGTTTGAATTATGTAAATATCTTAAATGGTTTATTGGAAATGACTATTTTTGTACCCCCACCCCCCCCTTTTTTGGCATACGACAAAATTTGTCAATTTAGTCACCAAATGCGAGGTCAAAATATTTTTTCTCAGAAATGTTTAATTTTTTTACGCTAAAATATTCCTATTGTGCCTAAGTTCACTACTAACTAATTGTTTTTTCCAGTTAACTCATCATTTTTGAAATACAACAAATGTAAATTTCCGGAAGTGCACAAATCCAAAACCTCACCAGTGACCCCCCTTAAGAGTTAATACAAGTAAACACTGTTTTATTTAACACTAAACAATACCTTCCATTCCACTGTCATTTACAATTCTGGCATATAGTTCCTCATCACTCCGATCCATACCTTGATCAGTATCCTGCAAGCGACATATAAGGCATGAACTAATAAAATTGTCATGTTATGCTTTGAGTAATTTATATATTAATGCATTATCTATACGGGTTTAAAATTATTACTTGCTATCATACTTTTAACAATGTATTTCAGTATGAAGTAATCATAATTCATTTTTGTAATAAATAAACTGTGAATTACCTCTGCTACATTAATCATGTTTGTTACCAAAACAATGACCTGAAATTTTACACTGAATATGTCCTCACCCAATCAGCATGTGATAGAAACAATGCAGAGTTAATAATATCGCTTGGACGTAAAAGGAGCTATATACCAAATAGCTCTTTATTTAGCTGTATTTGTTCACATCTTAAGAAATTGTTGAGTGGTAAAAAGGAATATCTGACAGGTGACCCCTTTTACCCCAAACCGGTATGCAGATAACACCATATACCTTTAACTTATTTTTGTTTATGTAGATATACCCCTTCTACTTCAATTACTACTTTTAAATATAATAATAGTACAAGTTTGATATTTTAAGAGAACAAGGCCATGATAAAACGCTACTCGTATATGCTGTTTGAAAAAGACATTTGAGATTGCTACATCAAATAGATCCACATTTTCGAAGTACGTTGGATAAGACACCATCAGACCTTCCTTTGCGACAGTTAAGAAACAGCAGAAGGAAGATTCCATTCACTGGTAATAAATAATATTTGCTCAGCGCAAATCAGCATTCACATGGATGACACCGAATACTCGTTTCACGCTTCAGATTCAGCATTTAACTTATATTCTCGTAAAAAGTATTCTCGTAAAAAGCCAAACAAAAGCAATGTTTGCATCCACGGAATTATCGAACGGCAGATGTTTGAAGAAATATACATGTACAACTAAGAGGTAAGATACACGATAAAAAATGTCTGGACCGTGAACTGAATTTAATACTTAAAAGGCTGTGCATGTGACAGCCTATAACAAAAACAATTAATTTCAAACATGGTCAAAACAAAGCCACTGTAAGTATATTAAGACCATTATATGGAAGTAATATTTTTTGCATTCATTTGCCTGCAGTTTGACCATGGCAAACAAAGGTCCATACAGGTCAAATAGTGAAAGAAATGAGCTACCTCTGACATAGCCATTGTATTGAAACATTGTCAAAACAAAGCCACTTTTACAAACGCTATTCGACCATGAAATGAAAGTAGCAGATTGTTTACATTTTTACCTTAATGTCACCATGGCCAAAACATGTTTCACACAAATTAAAAACGAAATGAGATGGATTACATGAATTGAATTTAAAACAAAGTCGTTACAGTACCACTTAATCCACATGATCTGAAAGTGATATAGAAGTAGCATTTTCACAAGGAAATGTACTGACCTTAAGCTGATCAAAATTTTGTGTCTACATGGATATTTCATTGTCTCATTTTCTATGATGGAAAACATGTACATATTATTGACAACCATGATCAAAACACGGTCATCAAGGATATGGCAGTGGTCATAAACATGTGCAAGATATGGCTATAATAAAACAAGAGGGCTAAGATGGCCCTATATCGCTCACATGTCCGTATGCGAAATCAAGTGACCCCTTACTCCACCCTTCCGGGAAGGGTTAATTTTACCCGGGGGTTATGATTTGAAAAATAATGGTAAAGGTCGACAAAACAATGCTACATGCTAAATATCTTAGTTCTGGGCCTTGTGGTTTCAGAGAAGAAGACTTTTAAAGTTTTTCCTATGTAAAACCAAATGACCCCAGGGCAGGGTCAACTTTGACCCAAGGGTCAAAATTTGAACACACTTGGTATTAGAGGTCCACTAGGCAATGCTACATGTACAAATATCTCAGCTCTAGGCATTTTGGTTTCAAAGAAGCATTTTTTTATTTTTTTACCTTAATTTCACATAGCCGAAACATATGTAAACTGCAAAAAAGAAATGAGCCCGGGATTACAGGGATCAATTTCAAACCAGGGGTCATAATTTGAAAATGATCTTGGTAAAGGTCTACTAGACGAATGCTACATGCCAACTATCTTGACGCTCTAGGCCTTGTGGTGTTCAGACAAGCAGATTAAAAAATTGTCTTTGTTTTTGATCCTTAGGAACCAAGTTTTGCATGGAATGAAATGTCTTTGACTCAATTTTTGGTAGAGATTCATGCAAGGAACATCCCTGCATATTTTCATCAACATTAGCTCAGTAGTTTCATGTCGTTTGAATCAAAATGTTATTTAGAAAAGTCAAAGCCAGGTGAGCTAAAAAATAAATGTTGCATATCAACATTGTCAAAACAGTGTGCCACTTAAAGAAACACGTCCTGACTAGGATATGGAAGTAAAATTCTACATGACACTGATTTTACCTTAATTTGATCTTCAAAAGGTCAAAATCAGGTCAATTTTGTAAAGAACATTAAGTAGTTATAATATTATTATAGAATTCAAACATTGTCAAAATATGCCTCTTCAAAAAAACCGATTTGATTATATTGATATGGAACAAAAAACATTATGTATATTGTAACATTTTTCCATGGCATTGATTTGACCTCAATTTGATCATAGTTAACCCGACTATGATTATCATTGATGTGGACATGGTAAAACGTTGTTGCAACATGGACATTTTATTGCAGTCAATTTCCATGATGCCATTGTCGGTCATGGTCCAAATATGGTTATCGTTCATATGGCATTTGTCATAAGTGCAGCGGGCTTTTGTTTTAGAAATTGTTTAGAAAAATAAACCTTAACTTGTATACATGTAAGAACATTTTCCAAATACAAAAAACGGTTCAGAACTCTTCAACAGGTTGTGAATCCTGAATGATGGGGTCAACGTCTGCGTTGTAGTTGTTTAAGCATTGCCTGTTGGTACGTTCTACGTCTTTGACCAACCAGATGTGAGCTCGATGAAAATGCCAGCATTCTTGTATAGTAGCTATTGCTATTCTAAAGTCCGGGTCTGGACTTTATTAAACAGCTGGATTTTTTTCAGCAGTCATCGAAGTTGCGAAACCGTATTCTAATTTGGGCCTGACTGATCCAAAGTCTACTGTTTTAAGTATCTCTTAAAAGCAAGATGTACAAATACATACATAGCATGAATCATAAACATGCCATTTCATCGATTGTTTCACATCTTGCGCGTATACGTAATTAATATCTGTAAAATAATGACAGTATCGATAAATGCTACGTATGTTAATTTTGCTTAATATATGGTATGAGCATTTCATTTTCAGATCTAATGATAGTTTGTGCTGTGAAGAGGAGTATCAAGTGAACATGAATTTGAAATTGTGGACTTTCATTGCAGTAAATATTTGCTTTCTTAAAATTGTAGGTTTCAAATAATTGAAAATAAAACTGTTTGTTTGATTTAGTAAATGCGAATATCAAACTGAAATGAATGATTTAAACAAGCTTTCACATTTAAGCGGAAAGGAAAACTAATTGTCAATTCCTTTTCGTAATTTTGTAACTGCAGACGACACATGGGAGTTTCGGCTTGCTGAAATCGTACGGAACATACGATTGTGGTATGTCAATCCAAAAGCTATAATATTTAATTGTAAATTTAAACGAACGATCTTTGACAGGATTTTTTTTTCTAAATGTGTTAAAACAAAAATGATATCCTTGCAAGTCACAAATATTTTCACGGTCCAGGTTAATAATATCTATGTTTTTCTGTTTAATAATTTCTATGTATGATATATTTAGAAAGGTGAAACAAACATTTGAAAATAAAAATACACAGTAGCATAATATAACGCTAGCATCAAAAGACACGTCTGTGTTTATGTGTCTTGCGCTTAATTCAGAGTATTTTATTTTGAATTTGACATATTTATCAACCAAAATGGATTGCTCCAACTGTATATCAAATTGTGTGGTTGCATAGGTCTCTGATAGTCACCAGGCTTTTAAAAGTTATGTCGGTAAAACAAAAACCAAACAGTGAGAAAAGTTAGAGGTTTTTATTTCCTCTCCGAAAAATGTTCAGCATTTTGATTGGTCAACGGTTCATAAATGAAAATTTAAATTAACACGCAATATACATTTGGAATTTCCCTGTCCAGTGTGCCATACGTCAAAACGTAGGGTGCGTGTATAGTTCTTCAATACATGTACAAACAAATGTCAGCCCTACTGACACTCTTATTACTATACAAATCACTAGTGTAAGAAGATGCCATGTATTAGGAACTCTTCTGCAATTGATATATTAAATTAAATCCCAATTATCATGAATCGTTCTTGATATTATGAATTTGTTTTTTTCATTGCAAACCTCCTTGTCGTCTGTGTCCGCTCATTTCGTGTCGATTTACGACTTTATTTAGTGACGTCATATCGTGCCGATTTCCGACTTTATTTAGTGACGTCATTAAGTGGGAATGATGCACTCTAAGAATATTTTTACGGTTCGGGTAATCTATTCGGGTAATATTAAAGATGAAAATTAATCGCCGCCATGTAAAATTTATGCAGAACTTAAACATTTCCAGGAAAGCTATTAGCAACTTGGAAAGAAAAACAACGGTAGTAAATTAGTAATAAACCGGATATGATAAAGTTAAAGGATATAATCTAAGAAAAAAAACCTAAAAATGCAAATTAAGATGTACTTAATAGATGTTTCAAATAAAAATTCATACAAAAGTATCAGCTTTGAGACAGGAAAGTGTTAAAGAAATGTCGATAAATTTGTTAAAAAAATCAAAATCGTCAGAAAAATTTTTTATCCAATGTCAGCTTTAAAATGTGGTCGGTTAAATTTCTGTACACTAGTTAGTGTGTACAGTTTTAGAGTAAATTAAGCACGGTATAGTAATGATGAACATTTCTCTTATTATATTTGACTATTTAGGTCGTGGCATTGCTTGCATTTGTGAATGGAATGCCGTCTAATAAGAGGGCGCTAGATAGAGTGCTGCCTCCCCCGAGAACAATAATTGGGGACTGTAACACGGACAAAGATGTATGTTTTGTTTTTAATCAATTAAAACCGATGTTTGTATTTTTTGTAAAATCGCTCTTTTTCTCACATTATCTTAAATGTATCGAAGAGGCAGCTTACGATGTAGAGAAAAGATTTAAACGGTGACGAAAAGCTTGGATAAATAGTTTGAATGAGTGCGATTTGAGAGAGAGAGAGAGAGAGAGAGAGAGAGAGAGAGAGAGAGAGAGAGAGAGAGAGAGAGGCTTTTGTTTCAGTAGTGTCTTGATGTGCACTAAGTGTTAACTTGTATTGTTATATTTCAGTGTCCAGATCAATTTATTTGTGTGTCAGTGTGCAATAAAACAGATAAGAAAAGATGCTTCCCCGGTATGTAGTGCGTTACTTTGTACAGATATATAAATTTAAATAAATTATGTCAATGTGTTTACTTATGATAGCAAAATATTATAACATGTGTTTAATCCGCGAGGGATGGTTGCAGCCCGAGCCTGGGGAGGACACCGGCATCTTGCGAAGGTTTCTGCAGATATTATAGCACGAAAACATGCGTAAATGCTAGTCTAGCATAAAAATCACAAAAAAATAAATAAACGCACTGACTCTTACGACGCCGACAATCCGCGGGACAACGACCTTTTTGTTTACGTCATATTTATGACATCACTAGCGTTTTAAACGCCGTTCTTCATGAAATAATTGAGATCAGGTCCTGTGTTTACAGTGGCCCTGTAATGCTACGCATAAATGAAAACGGGTAATTACAGCGCATGAATCTCCCCGGTAACGCACGATTTTCCTCGTATAAAATCACCGGAAAAACAGCACATTATTTGCTAGAATGGCTGGAAAATTGGATGGTTATGGGCAGGTGTAGTGGAATTTCCGGTAACAAGTGGTTTTGTATTTATGAGGTAACCGATGCCTTGACTCGTATTTTTGCATGAAAATCGTCTGCTTTTGGTGTAAAGCTTATTTAGTGTCTCCTTACAAATATATCGTTGCTTTTAATACCATGAGCCTTGTTTATATTTTCAAAAGGAGGTTTTATAACAATCAGAATTGTTTTTCTATTACGTCCATTTATTTTTCGGTCAGCGTAATGGATTTAGATGGACGAAATGCCTCTTCCAAAATAGTCGGAAATAAAGCAAAAAACAAGATTTAGGGCCTAATATATTTGTCATTGTTAAAATGTTCTGTCGGAAATATATAATGACGTCAAATTATGCGTTGACGACTGGTGTATTAACAAATGAGGCGTTACTTTTAAATAGTTCATCATTGTGTTGTTTCCTTACTTGTAAACAAGAAGTTAAATGCGAAAACTGGAAGTTTTGACAATGAGGTAAAACGTCATCTCCTTACAACGGAAATTATTTTAAAATACTACATTGAAACCTTTAAATATCATTCATCAACGAAACAACAATAATCTAGTAGGAGGACAAAAAACTGGCTTTCAATTTGAAATTTCATCGTCTTCAAATTGCCCAATCTTTTTACAGTTGAGTGTTCTTCTTGCCCATCTGGTTGGACACAATTCAATGACAAATGCTATTTGATTCAAGATCAGAATGGAGGAGATATTTCTTTCGCTAAGGTATGTACAATATTGTGTACATCGCGGATAGTAGAGGAGGGCAAATTAGGATATGATTTTAATGAGATTGAACTGTCTTTTACACAGATGATAACCAAAGATTCCTAGTATATCTAGACACCTGTGGTACCCACATGTAACAATAATTTGTCCATATGTCCCATATAGAGGGAGGGACAATTGTTTCAGATACTACTTATAATGTTGGGGAAGAATTTTAAAATCTATTTTTATAAAACTGCAAAACCTAAACTTTAGATATGTAATGCTTTCCAATGACTAGTTATTCTAAACGTAAGTTGCTCAGATCTTCTCTGCGAGACCGAGATTGACCGCGTATAATTTTATTTAGACTTATTCGTAAAAATGGGGAAATCGTTTTCATTTAAAATCTTCTTAGACTGAAAGATTTTTTAGATTTTACTATTCCATCAACCAAGATTGTTAAAGTGATATAGATTTGTAGCCAGGTAGTGTGAATCTTTTACTGAATGCGACCTTGGGAAAATTATCTAAATTAAAAAAAGAGTTTCAAGGACTGTTTGATTATTTGTTTCTTATCAGAGCTTCTGTGAAGACAGAGATGCAATCCTGGCTGAGCCAAGGACACCAGATGAAAATGAATTCATAAAAGGGCAGATAGTAGCCCTTCCGACAACCGGTAGGTTTATATATATTTAAGCCCAGTTAAGCTGTTAAAATTATGATATTATATGAAATATAAAGATGACATTGAGAAGATGCCCCTGTAACACCCAAAGAATGAAACTAGCCAGAAAGTCATATATACATATATCGATAAAATATGTGAGAGAATATTCATACAAATGTGGTACATTTAATAGTAAGTGAAAACCTGACAAAAGGTAGGATTTCATATGCCAAATGTTTGAACGGTTTTTATCTGATGTATTGTGTTTAGGAAGTACATGTATATAAGCGTATACATTTATGAAAGGTCTTTCCAAATTCTAAGCGAATAAAACAAAGCAGATATAATGGTTCTCATGGTTCTCATGATAGCATAAAGAAATAGGTCACTAAAACAGGTGTGACCCATCATCAATGTTTGAACAAAACAAGAATGTGAAAGCAGTCCCATGTACCTAAACAAAAAGTTTTACTTTTCACGAAAACTTTTATTTAGTAACTGTATGCAGAAATGTGCAGAGTAGTAACGTTTATTTCATGTCACCATAACAATATAACGAATTAAAATAGCCGTAATTTGAAGTATTCCGACATACATGTAATATGACAAATTTGCAATGATAATTATCTAGGCAAGTGTTTGCACACATAAGCCAACATATAAAAGTAAGAACAATTCCGATTATAATGATCTATTTATAGATTTTTTAAATGTAATTATGCAGAAATATGCCACTATAATATTACTCTATATATTGGCCATATTGAACTATGGCCAAGCTTGAAGCTTAAACACAGTTTATGCTTGAAAGATGTATGAAATAGAGGATAATTGTTGGTTTCGATGTAAGATCACGTTATAATTGCACCGAGTGGGCACCAAAATAACAATCTTTGGTGTTCACGAGTGACATTAACGTGATATTACAACGATACCAACAATTTTTCTGTATATTTTATGGTTAAAAACTCTACTTTTATTGAGTTTGTCTCTATAAAATATCCAAAAAAAATCGCGGGAAACTTGTTCAGAAAACATAGCGCAAATGACGTCATTTAAACGACGTCATCATCGAATGGTTTCCAGCATTAATTACGCTCGATATACTTTTTGACGTAAATCCGGGTAAAATATTGCAAAAACAGTGGAAAAAATATTGGTTATCCACTATTTCACTGAATAATTCACTGGAATACATAAAATAGCAGAGTTTTATTGAGTGATTTTAAATACCGACATATATAAATGAGAGTATACCTAGTCAATTCTTGACTAGGATAGTCTAAGAATGATTAATTTCACAGATTTTCGCTTTATTCAATGAAACTGTTATACATATTCATACATTTTTAAACTGTTCATTATTCTAGGAGTATAAAGCAATGATAAAATGTCTTTCGTAAATTCATAAACGTCAATTTTAAGGGGAATATCATTTTACCGCAAAGGATTCAAAGGACAAAATGTATATTCACACGGTTTTATGTGATATTGAGATATTAATAAACTACCTTTGAAATATGCTGTGACATCAAATATGCATTATAAACAATTTTTTATCGAGCCCGCTGGCGGTTGCTCGACATAGTTGTCACTCTGGCGGTTCGGTGTATGTGCGTGCGTATTTGCGTGCGTATGTGCGTGCGACCTTTGCCCCAAGGTCAAGGTCACACATACAGACGATACGAAACCTTGTCCAGGCTGAACTTCCTCATGCATTAACGGACTTTTAATTGACCTGGCATGCTTGTTCATCACAATGGGACGGCGTGTTTTACGCAAAATACCAGGTACGTAGTTAAAAGTTAAAAGATAATTATACTTCGAGATTAAAGATGAAATGGACACAGGTGCAACTTCCTCATGCACTGAAACATTTCTTATAAACTAGGCACAATTGCTCATCCAAATGGGATAGCGGGTCGAGCGTACGACCAATGTCCCAGGTTAAAGTAACACTAAGAAATTAAAGATAAACATAGGCACGGAATACCCGTTTCGGGCTGTACTTGATCACGCATTGACGGATTTTGAATTGACTTTGCACAACTGTTTATCGGCATGTCACGCGCCAGATCCAGGTCCGTAACTGAAACGTCAATGAAACATTTAAAAGTTTTAAGGTAAAATACCCCAGAAACTACTCTTTGATAGGGCTGAATGTCAGCGAGTTCGACATGTTGCCCGTGAGCATCCGGTTTCTCATTTCATTTACAGGTTGGTACTGGTTCGGCTTAAAAAATGATGGGAATGGTTATGTTTGGTATTCCGATGAAACTGCACCAACTTACACAGGTAACATTTTGGCTTTTAAAAGATTTTTACATTTAATCACATAAACAATAAAATAATTCGACGGAGAGCAATTCAACACACTTTTAGTGTTAAATCTAAGTCCGTCAATACTACACATAAATAACATTCAGGTTTCTAGCGATGGTGTAGTGAGCAGTTTGGAGAAAGAATTCTAGGACGGGGTATCTTGTTTAATACTGGACGCAGAGCAGGTAAGTTGGCGTTAGTTTACAACAGTTGCGCTGCTATATATATTTAAGTTCTGAAATAAACACAAATTCAGGATCACGGTGCAAATTGCATGACAAACCACGTCATCGATTTAGTATGCGAAACATTTAGTTGCGCTAAACTGCAATCAATGTTTTGGTTATATGTAGTATAAGTCAAGACCAGAGTACGCAATAGTATATCAAATCTGTTAATTTATCCATGCATTATAGACTGGGGCTCCAGTGAGTGGGGAAATGAATGCGCATCCTATCAATCTTTTGGTGATATCACATGGGTAAAGGACGGTTGCCATTGGGGTGGTCAATACCCAGTTTGCCAGCAGTGAGTATTGCAATATTCAAAACTAATATTCTTAGCAGAGGAATCTATTTTGCGATTAAGCAATAACGTTGCGGTTTTGCGATAGAGCAATAACGAGGAGGTTTTGCGATTAAGCAATATTGTGAATACACAATAACATGAATGTTTTGTGATTAAACAGTAACGTGGAGGTGTTGCGATTAATTAAGCAATAACGAGGAGGCTTTGTGATTAAGCAATAACATGGAGGTTTTGCACTTAAGCAATAACGTCGAGGTTCTGTGGTTAATGAATGTTTTGTGATTAGGGATTGTGATGTAGAGGTTTATGATGAAGCAATAGCGTGGAGGTTTTTCGATTAAGCAAGGCGGTTTGCGATTAAGCAATAGCGAGTAGGTTTGCGATAACTCAATAGCGTAGAGGTATTGCAATTAAGCAATAGCGTAGAGGTTTACGATTTAGCAGTAACGTTGAAGTTTGCGATTAAGTAGAAACGTAGAGGTTTGCGATTAAGCAGTCTCATGGAGATTTGCAAAGAAGCAAACAACGCGGAGGTTTTGCGATTAAGCAAAGGCGTGGAGGTTTGCGATTAGGCAATAGCGTTGAGGTTTGCGATTAAGCAATAGCGTGGAGGTCTGAGATTGAGTAGTAACGTGGAGATTTGCGATTAAGCAATAATGCGGATGTTTTGCGATTAAGCAATAACGTGGAGGTTTTGCGATTATTTTCTATATTCCTCTGAATACTATATTTCATTATTGCCGTCTAGATTTCTCTTTTAGACAAACAGTTGAAGAAAGCTAGGATAACACTGTAAAGAAGATTACTAGATTTGTTTCTTTTGATGCATGTGTGTAATGTCGGTTGTTCAGTTTGTTTAACACTGACAAAAGTTTTAACATTACTTATTTCGTTATTATGGTAAAAAATAAAATTCTCTTTCTATGTTTGCATGCTCAGTAAACTAATAAAGAATATATGAGGTGATGTAAAGGTTTTATAGGTTTTATCGCTGTTCCAAGTAAATGTTTTTTTTTATGATAGTTTATTAGTTTACGTATTCATCAAAAGTTAATAGTTCAGATGTTCATTAGTGAAGACACAACAAGCTTGCACTTGGTAGCTGAGATATTCTTTCGTAAATAATTGTCAGCTTGTAGTTGGTTTCGCTGATATAAAGCTTGTGTATTCATTCGCATATGCTTATACGAAGTTTTGTACAAATGCATGCATTACAAAAAATTCGGCGCTTTCGAATCAGTGAGCTTTGTGCAAAGTCAAGCGCCGTGTATACTACATTTAACTAGAACTGAAAGGGTGTGATATCAAGGTCTCCATAGAACAATATTTACACTGTTCGTGATCGAGCGATTAAAGTTGCGGGCTTAAAATTATTGTAACTTCTCATTTATTGAGGTTCATGGGTTAAATCATTTAAAATGATTTTAAAACGGTCTTTAATGAGTTGTTACATTTAGAATTAATTTGTAAACAATCAATATCAATTTCACTCGTTTCAGTTGACATCTATGATACTTTATATATATTCAGTTACTATCTTTTTATAGACCAGTTATCTGCACCGTGATATCATCTAGGAAGAGCAACGACCCCTGAAAACAAACTTAATATCCAGAAGCAAACCAAGTATTGAGTGCTAAACTGAAATGAATAATACCATGCAATTAAATGAAATTTCAAATACAATTTATGTAAAATCGAGAAATAAATGTTCCAACTAGTTGCATGTTTAAACTAATCCAGTCAGACACGAGTTTGTTTATATTACAACGTTTTTCTATTCCTGTTTGCCAATGCTGCTTTAACGAAATGTATCATTTCGATTTTTATATGGACTAAACTCACAAAGTAAGCCTTTTGTGTATGTTTAAAGAATCGATAAAACAGGTCGGACTTTGTGACAAATGTTAATGTGTCTTGGAAAAACTTGAAAAAATGTTTGTTTACATCTCTTTCCAGTTTAAGTAAGTGCAGATATATCCAAAATTAAGATGTTTACAGTTTCACAGCACATTTGTCAAAACTTCAATTTACCCTGGATGTCGCCCATATAACTCTTCTTTGTTGAATGATCACGGTATGAATAGTTTTAACAATTACCAGTGAACAACTACACCACGAAGTTTGAACATAGTTTTGCGGCTATTTATTGTAGTTTGCTTGATAGGTTTCTCAATTTGTTATTCATTCCCCTCCAGACACCGGAGATGAAGAAACCAATCACATATTACAATAAGAGCTGTCCCTCATAAGTGACGAATGCGCTAGAAAGAGGTGCTTCACAGTCTGTGTCCTCTCCATGTGCTCAATGAATGTGCAGTAAATGTGCTATGTAATTTTAAAATCCTTCCATGCATGACAGAGTAACCATGCATACAGTATTCCATTACTTTTAAACACTAAGTGTGACCTTGACCTTTGAGGTAGGGAAATGGTTCATGCAGACAACGCATTGTCTTGATGTGCTGAACATTTGTGCCAAGTTATTTTAAATCAATTAATGTATTAAAAAGTTAAAATCCTGACACAAATGTATGCATATATACAGGATTCCATTGCCTATAAACTCTAAGTGTGACCTTGACCTTTGAGGTAGGGACTTGGGTCTTGCACGCGACATTTCGGCTTGATGTGCTATACATTTGTGCCAAGTTATTTTAAAATCCCTCAAAGCATGATAAAGTTATAGTCCGGACACAAATGTATGCATATGTACAGGATTCCATTACCTAAAATCTCTGAATGTGACCTTGACCTTTAAGGTAAGGACATTGGTCTTGCACGCGACACGTCGTCTTGATGTGCTAGATATTTGTGCCAAGTTATTTTAAAATCCTTCAATGCATGACAAAGCTACAGTCCGGACACAAATGTGTGCATATATGCATATATAGAGGAATCCATTACCTTCAAACTCTAAGTGTGACCTCGACCTTTAAGCTAGGGACGTGGGTCTTGCACGCGACACGTCGTCTTGATGTGCTAGACATTTGTGCCAAGTTATTTAAAAATCCTTCAATGCATGACAAAGTTACAGTCCAGACACGAATGTGTGCATATATGCATATATAGAGGAATCCATTACCTTCAAACTCTAAGTATGACCTTGACTTTTGAGCTAGGGACGTGGGTCTTGCTCGCGACACGTCGTCTTCATGTGCTTGACATTTGTGCCAAGTGATTTTATTATCCTTCAATGCATGACAGAGTTACAGTCCGGACACGAATGTGTGCATATAAAGAGGATTCAATAACCTTCAAACTCCAAGTGTGACCTTGACCTTTAAGGTAGGAACGTGGGTCTTGCACGCGACATGTTGTCTTGATGTGCTAGATATTTGTGCCAAGTTATTTTAAAATCCTTCAATGCATGACAGAGTTACAGTGCGGACACGGATTTGTAAGTGGGGACGCACAGACGGACGGACGGTGCGATTTTAATATGCCACCCTTCGGGGGCATAAAAAACAAAAAGCAAGCAGCAAATTTTATTATTGGCACCCATTTAAAGCTTCACTAACTGAAAATTATGTTACATGACCCGAACAGAACGCTTGCCCTATAAATTACCTAGCAACACTCACACAATGTACCCGCTATGCATGTACCACTGAAAAATGACATACATGTTTATCGAATTCTGTTGATGCTTTGGATTTTTTCATATCCCCCTGTATCACATAATTGCAACAAAACCTTTTTTTCTAGCACCTAATTAAATGTAAACTGTCCTGTTCCAGGACAGTTCCTTGTCCAATTAGCATTGAAATGCATATCCGAAAGTCTGGTTTATCAATCAATCTGCTTTAAGGGGCATGAACATGTGCTGTAGAAGAGAGGTATCGCTGTAGTTAACCATTATTGCAAGCTCCCTTTAGGAATGCAAATTTACAACCATTAATTTCATGTGGTGAATCGAAATATATTATACAATCCATTGTGAAGCGTAATACCAAACTGAAGTGTTACTAGTAGACGTTTCTGCCTTATTTAACGTTTCCGTGGACGCTGGTTATATTTTTACAGAACAGAACAGAACACATACTTTATTAAGACTTGTACATAGTACATAATGTCTACAAAGTTTAACGTGTTTACAACAATCTAAAGCTGTTTTTAGAAAGCCAAAATTCATACTCTTGTCTCACCTCTTCACATTTGAAAACGACATTTTAGATTATTGTATACAACAAAACATCAGTTTTTCTGCACATTTAAACAGTCGACAGTCCTACACAGAACAAGATTGTGATCCTGTAAGTATGAGCTGGAGATAATCGAGAATATAATAGACGCATGACAAGTGATTTTAATAGGCAAGTATTCAAACCGTGTTCGTTGATTACATTATTAATTAAATAGCCGCTCCAAAATGAAGTGAAACACTTTCAATATGAGACATATCCTTTACGATTTTCTGAATTACCAAAATACCTGAGCGGGACACGTTCAGTAAAGTGTAAACTTGCATGAATTATCTGCATAATATATTTGTACAGTTTAAGTCTTGACATGACTATTTGTGAAATACAGTCCTCTATACCTCGCGGTAAAAGTCTAGTCAGACGCCCAAAAACATTCAAAAACACAGTTTTGCCAAAACAACTTCAGCGGGTCATATCCATTAATAGAAATACTGGAAAATCACACAGGGAGACAAAGAACTATAATAACATGTCTGTATACATTACACTAAAACTAAACTAAGATAAACCGATATGTGTAAATGTTTCGAAGATGTTGCGATCATGAAATACCAAATAGTCAACAAATATGCGTAAACAGTTGACCATCCTCGGATATGAGTACTGATCCCGCTTTTCCAAGAGGAAATGGAAACATAATAAAAGCATGGTTATAACACTGCGAGCTAGTACTTGCCCAACTTAATTTTAAGGTTAACTTACACCTATTTATTTTTTCACAATTGCGAAACAAGTTCAAACAACTTAGATAAGTCGCTCTGGAGACTCACTCTAGATGGAATAAAGGTCGAAGAGTTAGAGAGAGAGGTAAAGTTGAATTTGTGTCTGGCCTCCTATCTTGAGGTTAACAGGTTAACGCTCTACCGCTGCGCCACGGAGACTTTACTAAGGTTTGTCAAATAATTGCTTGTGCTGAGACATATACCTGTCTGTTTGAGTTTTAATAATGAAAAAATAGTGGTAACATTCGCAGAAGCTGAGGGTCTCGTATGATGAGAATCTCTCATGAAGACATAGCATTTCCCAGATATATATCATAAGTCCAATGAATAATTAAAATCGACATACATATATGTCTTAATGTCTTTAAAGATGCTATAGTCAGTCAGGAAATACAACATAGTAAAAAAGCGATACAATCAGGAACCTAGAATCTGTATATTCTAGGTTCCTGATACAATATAGACCCGTTCTCAAATTAAGTACCGTCCTTAGTCTAGTATTTTACTAAGAGGAAATTGCTAAAAAAAGAGCATTGTTTAGTCTCAATAGTATTAATGTGAGATTGTAAAACCGGTAACGTGGACGTACTAGATCTAAGTGATGCCGGTTTACCAAAGTTGATAATAACAATACCCGGAAATGTAATGATCAGGAATGCAATATTTCACAAAACAAGCAAAATGGACAATGTAAACGTATTGCTTACAGCAAAAACTGTAAACATCAGCGGACTCCTAGATTCTACTTCGTCCACTTACCGGTTTTACAATCTCACATTAATACTATAATGTTATTAATCAAGTGATTTCATATTAACCTTGTTATTTGTCCGAGGGTAATCGTATTGGCCCAAGGCCGAAGGACAAATAACAAGGCCAATATGAAATCACTTGATTAATGATAATTTTATTATTCAACTTTACAATATTGGCTGGAAAAAAACGAATAAAGTGAATCTAACATGTTCATGAGTTGTGGATAAGGAAATTCTACCCGATGGTTGAGATATGTCCCAAAAACAAGGCTCTGCTGCTTTTTTTTTTGGACGTATCTCAACCCAAGGGTGGGATTTCCTTTTCTCACCTATGAGATACATATTTCCGCGCATTTACCCATGTGAGATACACTTATCTCACATCGCTTATCTCACATCGTTGCCGGACTATTTTTACGTTTATTGTAAGCAGACATAAAAATAAAATAAATGACTGTAAAATTGTTATTTTTGAAATAAACATAGGGTTGTTGGTATTCACTTTCTTAGTTAGATCATTTTCTATCCATCCATAGCAGTTTTGAAGTAAAATTCGAGAAAAAGAAAAATTCTTCCCCATCCTGTATTTGCACTTATTCCTTCTTACTTGCGTGAAAATGCGATTTAAACGGTGAGAAAATAAATTTGTTTACAATCAATGTAAAAATAGTCCGGCAACGATGTGAGATAAGCGATGTGAGATAAGTTTATCTCACATGGGTAAATGCGCGGAAATATGTATCTCATAGGTGAGAAAAGATTTTCAATCACTGCTAAAATAGAGATTTTTCTGTCCGGTAAGTGAGAAATAAATTTTCTTGTAACTACAACAATGTTATTTGTATTTAACTTAGTAAATTAAGACATAAGCAGGAGTCTAGAAAAGTCTGCATATCAACTGAAACAAAATGGCGTCGTTTAAAATAATCTAACGGAAGTGACTTCTCCGTATTTGACCTCTCTTTAAAACCAATCAGAATGCTTGAATTCCATATTGGCCCTGCTTTCTCGTGTTGGCCCTGCTTTTCTCATATTGGCTCAGTTATGCTTTGTATTAGCTCTACCTGTCTCATACCATGTGCGCAATTGATCTAATTCAGTGTGTAATATTGTAAAGTTGAATAATGATGATTAATACTACGCAGTTATGTAAAATGGAAATTTAAAACACGGGATCTTAAAACAAAATACTCTAATCGAAACTTCTAACGCCCCCTAGTATAAATTGTGCAATAAGTCTAATCGGAACAAGTCGTAATGAAATTTAGAACATATCACAAACATTATATTTCCAAAATGACTGCAAACTTTTAAACAATTTCGGCATCAACTCTTTGTTTTACGATCGATTCTATGACATGACCATACAAACTGAAAAAAAATTGTATTTATCTGTCTATCAAGATATCACAAAATAATCGTTTTTTGCCCATCTAATATCACATGTTGTTACTTTTAAGATAACAAGTTCATGAAAACAGTATTAAAACTTATTAAATTACAAATTCAACAATAATTTTCACGAAGTATCTGAACAGCGCTTCCCTAATAGCGCGTGTGACCGCGTTATTCAGTAATGATAAATGTACTATTTAAACATATACTGCGCATTTTGACACAAGCTTAGGTCGAATAACGTATCCGCGACTTTAACGCCACTTATTTGAAATTGAACTTTGAGTCAATACAATATTACGATACTTTCTATAGTATCTCTTGAGAATTCAAAGGATGTATAATACTTTGTTACAAAATTATGAACAAAATTCTTAGAAAGTTTAATTTATGCTACAAATAAAGTTTTCGCACAGATGAACAGACAGTAAGCCGAAAGTAAAAGTGATTTGTCAATTCATATCAAAATTAAAAAATATGAGATAAATACTAATCACCTGGGGTAGTTAGTTGAAAACATACACTTGAAAAAATGAAAATTAGAAGATTTTTGTTTTCTAATAGCGTAAATAAACGGATAGTAAATGTAACAAATTCTTGTTGTTGCGCGCTGCTTTCTAAAATACCTATCGACCTCGCCGTATCTTGATTTGACATTCGGGCCATTTTATGTTTTTCAATTAAAGATATCGACTCTTATGTTATTTTGAGTTGAACACGTGCAGCACGTGCAACTAAAGACATATTGTTCACCCATCCGGAAAGTCGGTGAACAGAGTTAAAATTGGCGAAATTATTACATAACATTATTTGCCATCACTTCAAATGCATCTGTAGAAATTTTTGTTGATATGCAATGGATAAAACAAAAAATATTAAATATTGAACTAGGGGGCGTAAGAAGTTTCGTGAAGTGTAGTTTTAGGTAGTTCGCGCTGTTCCTCGCCCAAAATAAAATTTCATCACATTGACGTGAAACTTTGAGGGATTGCAACTGAAGTAACGGCCGTGACGGAATCACATCTTTTATTACATTTTGACGTCGGCTACCTAGCAACAAAATGACGTTAAGCGTTTGGATATCAAGTGGATATGTAAGAAACACAAATTATCTTCCGTGCAAAACTTTGATATTTCAAATAATGGATTAGAATAGATTCACCCAAGCATGTTTATGTGCATGCCTAATATTGAAAGTATTGGCCTGTCTCACAGCAGTCTATTTGAAATGGTTCGTGAAAATATATCAATGTTTGCGAACCTGTTTACAGAATCCAACAAACTGAAATATATTGATTTGTCAGAAAATACTCTGACGTCACTGCCGTACAGAACTTTTGAACAAAATCAACTGCTAGAAATAATCATTCTTTCAGGCATGATCTGGAGCAAATTGATATCTTTTTGACAAATCTTGAGCATCTTCGTGTTCGTGACCTTTCTAATAACAGAATGAATTAAAGTTCTTGATAAAGTATCATTGTCAAATGGAAATTTAATTCCGACTATAAACACCGGCAATAGTTCTACCATACAATAATCTACAGTCGTTCTAGGCTTTAAACCTATTTCATGTTCAACATGTCACTCAAGTCAATTTGTAAAATGACTAACAGAATCACGGTTCGTCGACATAAAGTCACAAGATCTAACATGCCTCAATGGGAAGAAAATTAAAGAACCAGTTGCACTTTCAACATTGGACCATGTACGGAGTATCTGTCACAGAAAAGCTATTATTATTGCTAGGTGCGTTACAATCGGAGTAATCGCTATGGCAACTGCAGTTATCATAAAATTGAAAATTAGACACAAAAATCGTGAATTACGCGTATTGAAAAAGGTTCGTACTATTGTAAATTTACGACAAGGAGTTGGGCAGTTTGAATTTTGGCTATGCTCTCATATAGTAACGACGACGACGAATTTTGTATGGAAAACATTAAAACTCCTATGAATAAAACTCTCAAAGAAATAATAGGAGTTGATCGAAATCTAATACTGACCGGAGATGAGCACTTTAGACCCGGATTCATGGTTCATAACGAAATATCGACACGCTTAGATAGGGTGTCTGTCGTTCTGTTGCTCGTAACAGAAAACTTCTGTACCAGCAACTATTGTCTTAGTGAACTGGACCAGGCACACATTCTTAAAAAGCCAATGAATCTGATGTTCAAAGATGAAGTTGACGAAAATAAAACTAAAAACACCTCGGAAAATGTTTTCAAATATTAGACTTCATGTTGGGTTGAAAATTGACATTATTAATAGAACTAATTGAAGATGTTTAAACGCTAAGAAAACCGTTCGTTTCAGAAAGATTACAGTATGTGCTTATATTATGAAGGTATTGTACTCTGACATCATAAATATTTTCGGGTATATTGCATAACTACGCTTTATCTGGAAATAATTTTACAGCAAAAATATGAAATATATGAATTGCCCTTCGACAGATAAGTTACATACAGGAGGTTGTAGCAACTTTGATACCGTAAATGTAAATAAAATCCGGAGAGAACACATACAACACTGCCGAGTAAGTAGTAAAGTAAATGCAAACAGAGACATGACTTAAATTTAAAGAGATGGTTCCGTTCTTGAAGCCAAGTTCTCACCCTCTATCCTGCTATTGCTGTTTTTCTTTTTGAAACAGTGTTCAAGGGACCCCATTGAAATTTTAAATTTAGCGGATGATCTTTCAAATCCATATGTCTTTCAGCAATTTATACTAATAATTCGCTTTAATATGTTTATTTTTTAATTGTTTGATGCGTTCTTCAGTTACAAAAATGCATTAAGTAAATAATTTAGCATGTATAAACAATCATATTTTGAAATGTGATAACATGTTTAGATACATGAATATACCTGTTAAAATAGTACGATACAAACACGTATGTAACGAAAATTTAAACAGGAACACAATACGTCGGTCTCGCACTGGTAGTTTCTAGTTAAATAAATTCTTCTTATAACCTTTCATCAACCGGATGACACCGAACGAGTTATACAAATGTATCCATCATGAAGTATTAAACACAGTAAAGGGTAAAAAGATGTTCCCATCACATGAACGTGATAGCAGTTGCTTTAATAAACGAATATTTCAATTGATCTCTTTTCGTTTAAATCCAGGACAACTATGTTAGGTAAAATAGAATCAGCTTAAGGAATCATAATTAATTATATTCAATTAAGCTAAGGTCTTACGAGGTAACTTCATTTTCCGATTGTAGATTACTTTGTACCTGTTGTTAATCAAATATATATGGTTATACAACATGCCTTTCTTACAAAATACTAACACCTAAATCCCAGGAGCTAGAGCCTCGGTGAAATTTACTGAAGTTTAGGCCATAACAATGGCACAACTGGTCAGGTTTTGATTGACAATCAACTTATCCAAATTAATCTGTAATAAAGTTATCTCTCGATACCTCTTTCTTGAGTACTTCATACTCCGATGAGGTAAAAGAGACACTCAGTTGCAAACTCTTTCGTAAATATCCAGAAAACCATACGATCTGCCCAAACGACGATATATCAGACACCTTTAGACGATGTCCCATGACATTTGATTGACAAAAACACTGTTGTACACATTTAACAATAGAAATCCCTAATGTCATAAGATAAGTTAAGGGGGTTTAATGAAAGAATCGGGCCTCACAATTCTATGGAAACTAAGATGTACATTTTCCTATACGTACGTGACACAAAATGATAAAAAATATGATATTATAAAGTTATAAATTATGTACAAAAATCACAGAGTTTACTTAATCTTTTGAAGGACTTGCTCAATGTTTGAAAACAAACAAGAACCAGAATGCAAATTGTGAAATATTAGCGAGGGTTCAAAACCCATAACTCCTTACTTAAATTGAATTAATGTCAGAAGATATTATTACTTAAAACTGAAACAATTCGAGCTTCAACAATCATAATGAAATAATGACGAGCCTAGAGGGTTTTCTGTCATTGTTTTGGTCGTAACGGAAAACTTCTGCACTAGTTACTTCTGTTTGGGTAAACGTGGTCAGGCATTCTTAAAAAAGCCAATCATACTGATGTGTGTCTTATTCTAAGCTAGAATACTTCAAAATAAAAGTGCTGGGTTCTGTAGAGGCTGAAAATGATACATTCAAACTAAAATGTTTACCATTAAATTTAGAGCTAATATCGCATTAAATATAGAAAAAGTAAGATAACAGTTACTATCTTATCATGGATACAATCATGGACACAATCATGTACATCAGTGTTGGAAAGTCATACTACTTTATTAAGAGGTTATAAAACGGTCGCTGTGCGCCAAAGGAGGATATTGGCCCACCTGATGACTTGCCTGATGCTTTACAGTTCCTTCTACCACTTCTCCTATCCTTACTTATACATTAACTAAATTTTACCATTAATTAGAGCAACGCATAAAATAGAAAAAGTAAGATAACAGTTACTATCTTATCATGGATACAATCATGGACACAATCATGTACATCATTGCTGGAAAGTCATAATACTTTATTAAGAGGTTATAAAACGGTCGCTGTGCGCCAAAGGAGGATATTGGCCCACCTAAATGACTATTGTCCTGATGACTTATTTATTACACAGTATTCCAAATACTACAAAATGTCAATGTTTGTACCCGTAGAAAACAATCCTATTATATCATCAACGGTTTAGGTGATGTCAAGAACACTATAATTTGCATTTATACGTCACTTAGCCCGCCAAATTGCATTTGACAGTTTCGTAAATTATGACGTCATCTAAAGTGTATATGAGCTTCGCATAGTTTAATAGTCTCTCAATCCTAGATGTTGTTGATAAATGGTCTGTATTTTGCTCATGCTTTGATAAATGAAGTGCATTTGTAATAAAGTTTAAACTAAGAATATATATACTAACAACTAGCATACATATTTGATACAACGAGGTTATTTTAGTTCTCATTATTAATGTTTTACCTGATTAGGTCGTCAGTAGCCCTAACGAAAAACAATAAAGTCTGATGGAAACAACAGGTCTAGACTATTGTCGTATAAAGTTGCACACAAGTATGTAAACGGACCGTCTCTGTTTTCTTTTTGTCTGGCAGTTCTGCCGAAAAGGTACAGTAAAACGCTCTAAATAGATTTTTAATTCGGCTTCAATATTTGAATGCTAGGTAAACCTATTACTAGGTCAGTAAGACTGTGTCCAGAAACAAACCGTTTAATACCAACTTTAGAAGCAGCCCTATATACGATTTTAGCACACACCACATGGATGTGCCAAATATGGGTATTGGTCCACTCAATAGGAGGTTATTTCTTTGCCGAAGTTACAATTCTTTCTCTATTAACTTTGATCACTATTTGTAGTAAAGTATGCAATAATAAAAGATTTATGTTGATCGAAAGGGCGATCGTCTTATGAGTATATTAGTGTTTAATATAACGTCGAACAACTGCTTAACTTCAATCGACGTTTAACGTAACATCTTATTAAAGTAATGACAAAGTTTGAAGGCAAACTATCTTACGTACTAAAATTATAAAGACTGTTCATTAAAGACTGAAAAAGCAAGAGAACTCTATTGACCTTTTCAATGCGGTAATTACCAATCAAAAGGTGCCTACCCTACAGAGTGAATGTATCAAGCCAAAAACGTTATACATTATACTAGCCTTTATATTGGTGGTTTAAATGTTACAACAAAGCCACCTTTACACGGCTGCGAAAACAATTCATACCTTATGTAGTTATGATCGGCGCACATCGTGCAGTCTCTTGTATTCTTTTTCAAAATATTCCCCGCTTTTCGTAATAAACGCAATAAATATTCTATCTAGACCACATTATGCTGAACACTTAATAAGAGAGATCAAAAAGCATTAAACTTGAATGTACTTTTCAAGGAGACTCGTCGACGGTTTTGCTTCTCGTATTACATCATCTAGCTAGGTCAAATTTCTTTTTCAATAGTAAAATAGGAAGTTATGTTGATGCTCACCACTTATTTATTGCTATCATACACACAAACTAAACTGTAAAATATAAAACATATGATAAAGCTCGAGTAATTATTTATTTTAGTACAGTTATGTGCATTGCGGTTATGTGCTTTTAGTCACTGAAACTAGCAAACTTAGTACATGTCGCTCTCTAGCATAGACATTTTCTGTGTAATATTGTTGTACATGTTCATAATGGTGAACGCCAAATTAATGTTAACCAGCCACATTTCCAGTGTGACTGATGAGTTATTAATAGGACTGAACACATGACTATTGTTTACATACTACATTATTCAAACTACTAATAAACTATACAGATACTGTCCCTGGTGTTTGGAGTAATCAAAATATAACTTTGGTTTTACATTTATCTTCAAGTTGTTGGTTTCTGCCGTATTGTAAGGACGTCGCCCGAGAATTGTAGTCTTTTATTCGTCAAATTTGCATTGTTTATACTATAACGAAACGACCATTTTATGGTTTTTAAAGGACTTAGTCATTGAGATAGTCAATAAAAGCCAACATCTTAAGCTTAGGCCACACCAAATTAATAAGTTGGTCATCGGGATTTTTTCAAAAAAACTGTGAGGCGGCGAGCGAAAATATAATTTTAATATTTGTTTTTGTTTTGAAGAAATTTTGGAGCGAGCAAAGAGCGAATAAATATATATAGCCTTTTTGTTCACATTTAATAGCAAATTTAATTAATTAGAGCCAAATTTTAGGGAGAATCATTTCTCCCTGAGCTGAAAATAGGGAGTCTACCAGGAGAAGTGACGGATACTGATATATTTGTGTTAGTTTGTTTCAAAGTGAATTAGTTCTAATATTACTTAATCATAAATGGTTGTGTGATAAGTCAGGAGATTGACCATTATTATGAGACTTCATCCAGATAAAGGCTGATTTAGACTGATTTTCATGCATTTTTATTGCTTGAACATTATATTTACAACATACATGTTATTTGATAGTAATCATGCACAGTTACAGCCAAAAACCATTTTACGCCACACAATCATTTCCATAGTTGGCCCTGTTTGAATGCCATATTAATAGGTAACAAACAATATGATAGGTGTTGTACAATCAGTAAGATGTCAACACAATATGTACCGGTAGTCAACACGGTATTAAAGGAAATAAAACAAAAGTAAATTCCATTTTATTGTCAAAATATTTTGTGAAAACTAGCTGAAGGGTATTACAGTCCATTCTTCAAGAAGTTAAACTGGAAAGTCTAAGGTATAAAGCGCATGTTTTTAAAGCTAAAATTACAGCTGAAACAAAAAGTGAACCTATTTTCGGACAGACGCTTACGCGGATACCCCAATTTTCAAAGCATTTTCCAACAGCTCCAAACCTTTTTTAATCCTAGAGGTAAAGCTGCAGGTGTCACGAGATAAAAGAATGCCGCCGAAATTATCATGTTTGTTTGATCTTAGTGAAGCACGTGGCATTAAAAAGAGAGAACAATTTTGACAGTTTGAAACATGTACACGAGATGAAGCTTTTGACTTCGGATTATAATTTTTTTACAATAGTTCGGAAAAGATAATGTTTTGAGTAAGTGTAAGATTCTTTTATTTTTGATGATAAAATATATTTGTTTCTATTAATAGATTGATTGTGTGTTGCTGGGTTGTTTATGTCGATCAGACAGCATGCCAATTTGTTGATTGTGGAGTCTTTGAAGTCGGGAATTTTCGAAAATTTTCAACATATTTCTATCTTAGTATTGATAAATAAAAGTTAATCAGTAAAAAGATATAACCAAAGGTGACCGGACATCCCAAGTACGGGTATTCTTTGGATAACTATATTGTTTCCGGACGGAGTAAAAACCGTTATCTTACCATGAAAATGCGCGACTTTGCTCTTTGTCAATAGCGACCCCAAAAAATATAACCGATTATTTTCTTAAGGTGCGGGCGGGAGCCAATAATAAAAAAATAATATTGTTTTTTTTTGTGTTTTAGAAAAAAAACGTGCGGCAATCCCGATGACCAACTTATTAATTTGGTGTGGCCTTAGTCGTTTATTTCAAGCTTTCGTGCTGGACCATTGTCAATACTTTAATAATGAAAGCATATGTTAGAACTACTACTAGATACCGTGTAATGTGACGTGAAATGAAGTAAAAATCATAGTACATAACTGAAAAATTACCAAGTAGTCACAATTAAGCAAACCAAGACTGATTTTAGAATATTGATGATCTATGGAAGTACAAATAATGTCCTTTTGTCTGCTGTGATTGTTTCTTTGTATCTTATATTTTCACACGGATCCTACTGCATACCAGTTTTCATCTCATTATATCATTTGTAATTAAATTCTAACATAATAAAAATGTATATATAAAAAATGTATGATTCGTTTTTAAGTTGAGAGAATTTTTCGGGTCAATCCGTTTGCTTTTTTTGCATTGAATTCAATGTATTTGTACATAGTTGTAACCAGTGGCTATAAAATGTGTTTAAACTCAACATGTAAACTGAGACTGTTTTAATATAAGCTGCTTTGCTTTTTTTTAAATTCGGACTGAACATGTTGCATGCTCATGCCATTTGGGCTTTTAGTAGCAGTTGCTATGTTTGTTTAAATATGATCATGATAAATTTGATATGAATAACAAATAAACTCTATACAGTGGTAAGAGATGGATGTTGTATATAAATATACAATTATAAAATGATACCCTAACCAGAGAAGAAAATAAGGATGTGAAGTTCCGCATGGGCAACTACTACATTAGATAAAAAAAATCATACAGTTGACATTGCAGCTTTTTAATGCAGGAAGTATATAAAACCAGGATAAAAAGGGGGAGAATTTAAAAGATAATTTCAATCACAGATACTTATTGTTGTCTTGCTTATTCTTTATAAACGGGTTTTCTCGTATGTGCTGATACGAGAGAATCCAGGTCATAGAAATTTATAGGCAAGATGAAATCACCAGCATAACAGAAAACAAATATAAGCTTGCATAAATATGACTGAGTCAAGAATGTTTTAAGTACGTAGACAACAAAAATTAAATTATCATCTACTTATACCAGGGGTAAACTACTGTAATAATCTCAAATGACCTCAAAATTCAGTAAGCATTCACGAAGATGTAACTTTCCATACGATACGATGTGACCTTTCGTATCATTTTCGATTTAATTAAGTGTCTCACAAACCTTAATAGAAAGTCTCAATAGTAAAACTGGGGCATTGTGTAAAAAGATATTCTAGAATGTATCGGATCAGAATGTATAGTTTATTAAGAGTTGTATTTATAAAATATGTCTAAACTTTAGATATTTCGGTGATACATCCTGCTTACATTTTTGTTTGTCTTCGGTGTGTTTCAGTATATTTTAATCTCGAAAATAATAGTAGCACAGGTAAAAACATAATCTTCATACAAAGTTAGGATATACATTAGTCGGGAGTTGAACGCACACGCAGATTATCAAGAAGTTGTGTAGGACCACTAAATGTAAAAATGGTCACAACTGTGAAAATAGTCACAAGTTTAAAAATGGTCACAACTGTGAAAATGGTCACAAATGTAAAAAACGTATTGCCAAATTATTTCACAATGAATTTTGTGACCATTTCACATTGGATGGTCCTACAGGTTGCGCGTTTGTGGGAGTCTTGGAGCGAAGTCTCCAACCGCTCTACCAATGGGACATTTTATAAGTCGGGACTACCTTTCAATGAGCTTCTGAATATTTATAGATTGAGACCTGTTTTTCATTAAATGACTGTATTGTTTGGTATGTCACGTAGTTCTAAATTACGTAACCTCATGTTTAATTCTAGATTTTTTAAAGATTTTATTTGGGCAAGTTGTACTTTGATGATTATTTATTTTATACCATATTTATTAAATAAAGAAAAAAAAGTAGCGTTAAAACTGTGCTTCGTCATAAATTGCTATTCTCTGCACCTTGTCAAGTCGAAATTTTAAGTCTTTGTAAAAGTATAACATTGGGAAAATACTGCATTATAAACAAAATGTCGTCATCGCTAATTTCATGTAAATAACAGGATGAAGTTATCTTTGATTTCTTACAAATTTCTGCGTCTACATAATTGTATTTATGTTAATTGGTAACGCGCTGGACTAGTAATCCAGGGGTTGCCGGTTCAATCAGCAGCCACACTTACATAACTAATGATGTTTTGGATGACAGGGCAATACATTTGGTTTAAAAATACCAGAAATACCCCTGGAACCGGGTCATTTTCTGTATCTTGCACTTTCCCCCGAAACCTTAAAGTTAAATTACCCTTCAAAATGGCAATGTTTAGTGACATGAACGGTGCTGAAATCATAATATACTTATAGGAAAAACTAAAAAAAAATCATCTTTTCTGAGACCACAAGGCCTAAAGCTTAGATATTTGGCATGTAGCATTGTCTAGTAGACCTCTACCAAGATTGTTCAAATTATGCCCCTGGGATTAAAATTGACCTTGCCCGGGGGTCACTTAGTTTTACATAAGCTTATATAGGAAAAACTTTAAAAACCTTCTTCTCTAAAACCAAAAGGCCTAGAGCTTAGATATTTGTCATGTAACATTAACTAGTAGACCTCTACCAAAATTATTCAATTTATGATCCCGGGGTTCAAAATTGACCCCGCACAGGGGTCTCTTAGTTTTACATAGGATTATATAGGAAACACTTTTCTTCTCTGAAACCACAAGGCCTAGAGCTTAGATATTTGGCATGTAGCATTCTCTAGTGGACGTCTACCAAGATTGTTCAAATAATGCCCCTGGGATCAGTATTAACCTTGTCCGGGGGATCACTTAGTTTTACATAGGCTTATACAGTAAAAACTTTAAAAATCTTCTTTTCTAAATCCGCAAGGCCGAAATTGTCCAAGATTGTTCAAATTATGACCCCCGGGTCAAAATTGACCCCGCCCGGGGGTCACTTGGTTTTACATAGGTGTATATTGGAAAAAACTTTAATAAATATTCTTCCATGAAACCATAAAACCTAGAGATTAGATATTTGGCATGTAGAAATGCTTAGTGGACCTCTACTAAGATTGTTCAAATTATGATCCAAAGGTCAAAATTGACCCCTCCAGGGTTCACTTGATTTTACATAACCTGTCCAGGAAAAACTTTAAAAATCCTCTTCTGTGAAACCACATGGCCTAGAGCCTAGATATTAAGCAGGTAGTATTTCCAAGTAGACGTCTTCAAAGTTTGTTCAAATCATGACCCCTGGGTTCAATATTGGCCCCGCCAAGGAGGTCACCTGTTTTACAAAGATGTACATAGGAAAACATATTTGGTATGTAACATTGTCTTGTTGTCTTCCACCTACTTTGTTAAAATCATGCCTCTTGGGTCAAAATTGATCACACCCATTAGGCAAGTGGACTGGTATTCAGGTGAGCGATATAGGGCCATAATGGCCCTCTGATTTAAGTATTCGCATTGTTTTTTTTGCACGATTATGGTTTCAATAAATTTGCAACGACCTGGTCAATATAGGTAAGTATATTCGAGAGAACCGCTACATCCATGGAAGTTTACTGTAGTGACATAGAAAACAATTAAACGGTAAACATGTATAGAGTTATAAATGAAAAAATTGGATTGTTATATCATGAATACATTTCTGTGAGATAAACAAGCTAAATGATTGTGTATATTAAATATGCTGATTTCGAGTAGTGTTTATGATAATGTAAATTAGGGATAGATAATTACATGTATAAAACCAAATAGACATTCGTGAAACAAACAAAATTAGTGATGCACGAAACACATTTAAGTGTCATTTAAGATACATTTTACTAAGTGGAGAGCCCTCGATAATGCTGCAAGAACATTTGGCTCAACCCTTTTTTGTCTTTGTTTGTAATATACAAAGCATTTTACTGTAATTAATTAAGAGCAAAATAAAATATTATCAAACTTCACTTAAACAAAACACATATACAAAGAATGCATTAGTCATGAATTATGTCCAGTACATTAAAACAATGATGAAAAAATAATGTTCTATCGTCTCATCACCGCAACAAGTTTTTGTAGCTTTCTGTCACACCATTAACACCAACGAATTGATGAATGGTGTTTTGTCTCGTACCTGCTACATTTGTAGATGAAGTAAAGTTTTACTTTGAGCACACGTTAATTCAATGTACGAACAACGCATTACATTTAAAGGTCGTTTAACCATAACAGAAGGGTGGCCTAAATATGTGTCCGTTTTAGGGAGACGCGGTCATGACATAAGCACTCCTTAGACATTCAACTTTGCAACTGAAACGTTACATTTAATACTCCGAATAATGAATATTAGTTCATTTAAAAACGCTAAATTGATTTAAGATTCCATGGATAAATATGCATACATTGTTTCCGGATATAGAATCATGGACAGAAATATTTACACATCGGGTATTTGCCTTGTTTGCATAATTGCAACTGTTACTTTAAAACATTAGAAATGGTTTAAGTACACTAAAGTTTCACGAAGGCATGGAAACAGATTGATGTTGGTCATAAGATTTACGTCAATCAATGTCTATAGCCTAATGACTGTTCTAATACAGCATTCCGAAGTTCATGAACGTGAATCTTCATCAAATGGTCCCCATGTGGATATCTTCGCCTGTCGTTTCCTGGAAAATACAAATCTGTGTTTTTCTATTTTGTTTACTTAGAGAAAGATATTCAATTTCAACATCAATTATGTAACTACTGTATTTCAAATGTTATGTTATTCCGAGAATTTAAGTTCTATCGATGCTATTGTTTAGTAGCATGATGCAGATATACAAATGTTACACGATGAAACTTTACAAAACTTTTAATGAATCAGAATATTATGTAGTTGAATTAACAGACACAATACTTATATATCGTTTATTGTAATAAAAGTCTAACTTTACACCTGGTAATACGATTCAGCGATTATATTATAAATGTATGAGCGGTATATGATATTGACAAAGTTACCTTGACATTTTGTCTTCTACAGAAAAAAAACACCAATAGACATATCATTACAAAGGCTACTCCACCGACTGTTCCACCAATAATGACAGCCTTGTCTGTACTTTCTTTAACACTAGTCTCTGTAAAGTCGACGGTTATGATTTCAAGAGATCCCTTTTCACCAGAAGCTCGATATCCATCTGCGACAACTATGGGTACAATGTTCGATACCTTCCCGGTATTTCCGGACTCATCAACAGCCTTCACTGCAAAGAACGCGGTCTTGGTATATGACTGTTTGGCGTGTACAACGAGTTTTAACGCTTCCGTCATACCAGCTTCTTGTGGTGTTAAGGTTGTATTTTGCATTTCAAGAAGGTCAGCATCATCAAAAGTGTGCAGAAGGATGTCCAGATCATCAGATAATCGCAGCATATACTCTGAGGCTGACAATAATATAGAATAATGTAATCAGTTGTATACTGAAAACTAGACATGTTGTTGACTAAATTTAGGTATTTCCTTTTATTCAGCAATGATTAGATTTGAGAAATTTCCTTCAAATTGAAATTTGGGTAGAGACGTCAATGTGTTTAACAGAGCAGATGGACGATGATTATACAGGTAATAGTTGGCCATTTAAGATTTACTGTAAAATAAGTGCAACTCTGCGATGGAATTGTCACAACGATCACCCTATAATTTTCGCTTTTGTAACCAATGGAAAATTGTTAAAACCTGTCGTTTCCTAAGGAGTCGTGGTATATTATTATTTTTACATAGATTCACTATACAAAACCCCGCTAGATATACCAGAAAGATAACAAAAGAAAAATATGTGTACGTTTATTTAGTCATCGGGCAACATACTGCCAGTTCAAAGTTCAAAGCTTTCAGAGTAACATCAGTTATTTCTATATACAACGTTACTTCCCTCATGTGTAGTATTTTCTTTGATATAGATATGTTTCTTTTGGTGACAATTGCCTCTATAATGCATATAAGATTGATTATAAACAAACCTTGGCCAACATTCTTGTCATCTCCTGGCGCAGTCCAAGTGATCGTGAAATTTCGGCTTTCTCCATACTGAGTTGTTTCACTTATAATATTGTATATGTTAACATCTGTAATTCGGTTTGGAGAAGTTATGTCCTTTGATCCGGGATCGCTATAGTTTGTAACAAATAGTTCCTCCAACACTTGAACACGTTGGAAAGATTCATTATATATTTCTGGGTCTTCATCAACTGAATAAAACAAACTAAGGAATTATATTCATGTTTGCATCAATCAACACACAAACTTTATTGGTATAATTTTCAAATAACCAAAATTATACAACATAACCAAAATTAGATTTTTGAGTGAAATTAAGTTATTGACAGATATAATTATGAATTGAATTTATGACAATACGTGAACGAAACCGCCCTTTTAACGTTCGGATCAATGCAAGACAACGTGTTATATTGTAGCAGCAGTTCTAATACTGCATAAGTAAAAAGATTTGCAACATTTTATGTGACAGCAACCTTCTTCTATCGCTGGTGCTCCATACACATTTTTTATCAGGCCGGTTTTCCCTGCCTCTCCTCTCACATATGCCTTTACATTTACACGCCCGGAACTTAAGCAATCAGGAGATAAATATCCTGAGTAGATCCCATCATTAGCAATCACATCTGGATCTGTAATCCAAAGGATGAATAAGTTATCATCGGAAACAACGAATGGTTCCGCTTTCGATATCATATTCAATTTTCATAAAAGGGTTTTGTACAGAAATCACCCCAGTATTGCAAAACAAAATAATATATTGTACTAAATCATTTAAAGATATAGAAACGCAATTATTTCTTCACGATAATCAAGCAGCCTCGCAACTGCTGCATATCACTCTACTTGATCAAAGAGATATCTAATTTTTCAGTATAAACACCTAAATGAAATCTTACCATTACCATTGTCCGTGAGAGCAAACTCACAAGAACTGTTATAAGATTCTGCACGTGCGGTTACGTTTGCATTTTTTAAAGGAGTAAAACCTTTTCGTACATCTACAAACATAGTTGGTAATTCGTCTGACAAAAAGTCTACGCGAGAGGTAGAGAGCCACGAAGTAGTTTTGATAATATCTTCACTTGTTGGTGTTGATTTCACATAATACTCTACAGCTTGATGATTCTGCTGCAACGATATACGGACTTCATACTCTCCAGCCTGTTTCAAAATTTAAAAAATCGTGTCTCCATTATACCAATAATACATATACCCACTTGAAAATTTCAATTGACATATACCCAGTATTATCCAGTTAAATTGAAATGAATAAGGATTACACGGGTGATTAACTCTCCCAACCACAAAAAAGTGGTGAAAGGAAACTGTGTGGTGCGGCCTTCCGATGCAGAGGGGTTTCAAAAAACAAAGAAGAAATGTGAGTAAGTGTTCTGAGAATTTTCTTTTGAGTTATTTTAAGAACTTTCAAAAATCGGGAAACTCGTGTAGATACAAGCTAAAGTGTTGAGACTACTGTTTGTATGAAATGTCGAAACAAAATGCCAAAATTGTAGTCTCTAGAACGTTTTTCCATCAACAAAGTTAAACTGTTCTCATTTGTTGGTCTTAAATCCCGTTTTTATATTTGAGATATCATATACAACTGCGTGTAAAGGCAGCCATGTCTTGTCAGTGGACGATCCTGCGAGAAAATAAATTAGAGTTACGCTAATTATTTTAATTGAGGTGATGGAATGGTGTATGAGATGGTGGAGATATGAAGGTGTTGCAGTGGTGTTATACATGTTGTAGATCTCTTGACAAATACACATTTTTATAAAAAAAAATACATATAGTTGTATATGGATATAATAAATCAATGACAGAAGGCACATCTACATTAAAGTAAATCACTGGTAGAGGGCAAATATCACTGGCAGAGGGCAGACTGTTTTATGATAAATCTTTCGCAGAATGTTGATCTACTTTATACTGTAGCACTCGCAGACGGCAGATCTATATAATTATAAATCATTCGCAGACGGCAGATCTGTATTTATGATAAATCACTGGTAGACGACAGAACTGCATTATAATAAATCATTCACAGACGACATATCTACATTATATTGAATTACTCGTAGTAAGCAGATCTATATTATAAAGAATCACTCATAGACGACAGATCTACAGTATAATATATCACTAGCAGACGAAAGGTCTACAGTTATAATGAATCACTCGTAAAAAGCATATCTATATTATAATAAATCACTAGCAGACGACAGATCAACATTATGATAAGTCACTCGCCGACGGCAGATCTACATCATAATAAATCATTCACGAATGGCAGATCTACATACATAATATATTACTCGCAGAGAGCATATGTACATTATGATAAGTCAGTCGCAGAGGGCAGATTAACATTGGCAGTCTTGTCATAACCATGCAGATTTAAATCTACACTTGCTGTAAATATAAAATACTCCTTAAAGTATATACATATTAGCCAGTTGAATTAATCATTATTATTTCTACAGTTGTTTTATATGCTGTGTGTTACATCCTATCCTATTCAGCCTGTAATATTAATATGAAACATGGCCTATCAAACGTTTCCATACTGTTATAAATAAAGTAACAATGGAATTAGTGATGACCTATATTTGATCCAAAGCACATTGTACATTCTTTGTCGTAAAGCTTCATTTTAAAAAAGAGACATACGCATGTGTAGATTTATTAGTACAACAACTTACCATGGCAATACCGGAAATCAATAACGTTGCATAAGTTCCAAAGATGTTCAATGTTTGGGTGAAATTTTTTGGTCCATTTAGCTCAATGTTCATGTCTTGATCTGACTTAGTTATAACGGTAACGGATGTATTAGAGCCTATGCCATCTTCGATTGTAAAATTAAACTGAACTGAATTCAATGATGTCAAATCAATCATTTCCGATAAAAGCTGAAAAAAACACAACTTGCTTGATTTAAATTTGATCTTACTGAAATGTTCATTTCGAGAGTTTATAACGTTTATACTTTAACGTTCAAAACGCGTATTAGATTCAGCATTTCTGTTAGTCGGTGTAATAAAACATTTGATGAAATTTAATGACATTTAAAAAATACATATTTAGTACGTACAATGTACATGTATATCGACCTTTTTACTTATTTCAGTTGAGAACAATGTAAAAGTGTTGCTACATCAAACATGCATTAAACATCAGCAACTGTGTTTTTGACTTTTACTGTACTAACAATAATTAAAGAAATGAGGCAATTGGAAAATTCCCATGAAATATTGTACGTTCAAATATCTACATCTGCATATGCAGATTGCGGTTCATCTAAGATGTAGTATCTTACTAAATATTAAGAGAATATTGCATTCGCAATGTTTTGATATGTACTAGTTCATTTATTTGGGAATATGACAGACGCTCTTCCAACGTATATTAAACGTGATCGAGGAATCAACCCCGAAAGGAGAGAGAAACTAGTGGAATTAAAGTGATTTGTCTAAGGACACTAGGGTCATGGCATTGGTCGCACTAGGGACCCTCCTATCATAAACTATTTTGTAACTAGTCTAAAAAACAGCAACAAGTGCGAAATCACGTTGTCTCCCATCTCCCCTTGGAGAAGTAGGGGCCTTTCTCTAAATTATTATTGCATGTATATATCATTCTTTGTAGTCGGTCTAGAAACTTACCATAACGTGTCGGCTTTTAGCCGATGTAAGGTCACCCGTGATAGTTTCGCTAAAGGAAGCAGCTAAACTAATGCTACCAGTTTGCAGGTACGTATAATGTTTTCCTCCCGTCTTCTCCGCAATATCAATTAAAAGTGCGTCAGCTTCTTGTGTCACTGCAATGGTGTGTACAATCACCTTTTCTTGGACAGCTATTTGAATTGATGACTGAATGTCACCACGATTGTTTAATCCATCAGAAATGACAACAATTTCGGCATTTTCAGGATCTCCAAGTTCTAATTTTAAAATCTGAAATTGAATGAATGTAAAGTATTTGTGAAACTATACATAATCCCCTATTTGCAATACAGGTTTTTTGACTGAACAAAATAATTTATTTCTTATAATCTGTTTTGAGCAAGAAGCTGAGCTTAAACCTGCACTTCACATACAATGGAATACACCTTTGGAAAAGCGTTCATGTGTGAAAAGGTTTAGTGAAAAATTTTCAGTTAAAACATTTTTGTGTAGAATTCTCCCAATTTGTGATACAGAATACTAAATTCAAAGTAGCTGAACCGCCAGAATACACGCTATAAATAAAGTTAAACAGAAACGTTTGTGGTGGTTTCGCAAATGCTGAAAATGACGGTGTAGAGCAACAAAATAGTTACAAAATATATCCAAATATTAAGACAAGTCATAGCACAGACATTTCAATCAACAAGGTCGTCAATGTTGTTCATTATTATTTTGTGTATTATGTTAATATTCTCGAAAAACTTTCTCTGTATATCACAAACATTAAATTAAACCGCTTCAACTTGCAAAACGCGCATAATTTATAACTGCATTATTTGAAGAAAAAAAAACAATTTTCAATTATTTAGACAATTTACAAATACCCGGATAGCTTCTTCTATGCCACATCCAATGCAGGTGGCTCCAGCGGCGGCTGTAGGAAGGGCAGCAATGAGCGCATCACGATCACCTTGTGACTTTATCTGTGTCAGATATCTGACTGTGCTTGCTGAATTGCCAAATGTTACAATTCCAAGCCAACTTCCGTCCATGATGACTTCTTGTATGACATATACTCCCGTGTGACGTAATATAACGAGTTTCTTTGAAAAATAATATACAGTTAGTATCATTTAATGTTTTTCAGTGGTTTATAGAATAACAACGATAGATTAAAATAAACAGACAAATTGTTGGTATCGATGTAATATTGCGATGATTTCACTCGAGACAGTCAAAACTAGCTATTTTAACTCGTGGGTACGCCATTCGTTAAAATATCATTTAATGATATTTTTGTGTCAACTTTATGAAATTATAACACGATATTACACCGAAACCTCAATTATCCTATATAAACATATATTTTAGATGATTCCTACAAAGACCCTCCATTGTATTCTATTCTTCTGGAAAAGCTTGTGATGTTTTAATAGAGTTCATGTAAAATGCGTTTAATGGGCACAAGGTCAAGCAATTAATGCATGATGATAGCATTACTAATTTTATGACAAAAATGCAGTAAAGAAAAATTAAATACATCAGTTTAACTTACCCCATCGTCCTTCATACTTCCAGATATATCAAGCACATATACTCTATAAATTTCTGAACTTTGGACAATCTCAAACTCAGGCTCAGTGTTTGTTGAAAGTGGCAAAGTAGTTATATCTTTGAAAGAAATACGAAATGCATACATAACGGTTTAAATAATTGTCAATTCCTTGAAAGGTATACTATAAACAGCTTCTCTTTTGAACTGTTTTCAGCGTGATAAAATGTTTAACATGAGAACCAAATAAATTATAATGAAATTAGACATTGCAACTAATAGAATAGTATTGTCTAAAGCAGTAAGCTTGTAATAGAATCAAAAACTCACTTTTTTATGACTTTCTTTTGGGAATTAACTGTGCATACATAAATTTCAAGACAGGCAATAATTTTGTTTTCGGCACAGCCAAATTAAGCTCTATTGTGACTTTATTTCAACAGCCAATGAAATGACAAGTAAAATGTATAATAGTATTTTAATTGAGAAATTTACTCTGCACGGCACATTTGTATTGGATAATACCGGCTGAAAAAGGTCAATAAAACACTCTTGCGTTTTCAGTCTTTCTTGAATGGCTTTGTAAACTATCAGCATGATATGTTTTACCGCTAAACTAATGTTTACTATAAGTGTTGGGTAATTATACTTTCTCGACTAGTGAATAGCGGTCAATATTTCGAGTAACATTTAATAAGAAAAACAAGGATTAAGTTTGTTATAGTTTATAATAATTACTTTAGAACTCTGTAGTGTAAATTGCATCGTTAATTGATATTGTAATGATTTAAACAGTTTGGACAAGGACACGGTTGATCGAAATTTTAAAAGGCAGTTAAGCTAATGTTATATTTTGATTCAAAATATGACTCTTTGCAGAAATTACAAATACCATTTATTCATTTTACTTTTAAGACCTTTATGTTTTTATTATTCTGAAAACATACATTTGTTTAAATAAGTCTTTCAAAATGCAGATATGCAATTCGCAAGGTTAATCGACGGTTAGGTTAACGGCCGGAACCGGGTCCTGTTGTGTGAACAGGTAATCGATAGTCAACCTAAAGTTGAATACATTCTTAGGATTAGCAGATTAACATTTTCAAAGACTTGTTAAACCAAATGCCAATTTTGTGTCAAAACCAGCGGTCAGCTTTGCAAGTCTAAGTTTTGAACAACTTCCCAGCAAACATGCATATATGGGTCACATATGGGCTTTTTCTGGGCAAGCCCATATGGGCATGCCCATGTTGGACCCATATGTTTAAGTAGCATGTGACTACCTTGATTTAAACTGCTATTGTTTTATATAACATAGTAATTCAACACATACGCGTATGTTTTACAACCCTTGTTGGACCCATAAGGGTCCCATTTGGGCCTTCTGTTAACGTCAACACCCCTTGATAGGTGCATGGAATTAATTTATTTTGTTTTTAATATAGGTTTTAATTTTTATACGTTAAATATATAATGTATCATTTAGACATAGTTATTATCAAGAATTTAATAATCGATACATAATATGATTTTGAAAATAAAAAAAATTCGAGCATGCGCAGACGCGATTTCCGCCTCCGCCAAATTTTGAAAACAAGCTGACGAGGGATTTTGAAACGGTAAATAAATAATATTTCTTTTGAATTTAGAGCCACAATCTTACATAATCGACCTGTTGTTTTAATTTCATGCACATATTGTGTGTATAGGAAAGTTGTAAACGCAAGTTTTTGTTTTGCCTTTGCAATGTATTTTCGCGGGAGTCAGTCGTCAATTTTCAAATGTGTGACATTCTCTATATAAACTGTCCAAGTCAACGGTCATGTTTGCCTGTTTCACGTGCATGTGTAGATTTGTCATAATTATTTAAATGTGTGGTAAGCTATATTCTGCTTACATCTAAGCACCAACTTAAGTATTTTCTTATTATTGTAAATAGGCCAGCAAAAAGGCTATGATTCGTCTGAGGATGATGGAACAGACGGTGAAGTGGATGATGAGAATGAGGGGGACACTGAGAGTAGGCCACCACAATCTGAAATGCCTACCCCAGACACAACACCGAAACAGACACCTGTTGGAGGCGTATTTTCACCTCCGCTTCTTTTAATGACACAGGCACTGTGAGAGTCAAGCAATGAAGTGGGGAGGCCAGTTCGGTGGTTACTCCACTACATGTACGAGGTCCATCTGAAGCGCCATCCATTTGGCAGAATATTGGGCCTTGTAAGTAAACTTAGAGCTGTAAACTTTATATTCATTTTATACCTATAAATGTTCTGTCTACAATACAAGCCAACAGACATAAAATGTTTATAATAAAAGGAACATTGTGTTAGCATGTTGATCCATGATGGTATCTGCAGCAATTCGGCTTCTGTCCCGCGTGATACTACTTTTCACAAACAACTCTAAGTGATAAAAACCCACGGAACAACATATGTTAACATAATGTTCTGTTTATATATTATTTTAAAATAGTTGTAGTACTGTAATACTACACTTCTGCTTATTAATAATACAAAGTAAGCTTACGAGTCCAGAACTTTGACATTTACAGGAATTTATGAGTTTATCATTATTGCAGTGATAGTTCCTATTATATACATTTTTGATATCGTTTTTCAGCTGCTTTAACACAGATTCTCATGGTCTTGGAAACAATGTGGGAGGAGAATTGTGAGATGAAGAGAATGATGCAGCGGTTGCCGGCCAGGTCAGCAACAGATGACCAGTTGATGCACTCCCTGAAGACCTCAATTTTCCTATTCGTACTTTGGAGCAGATGGAAGCATTTGACGAGCTTCTCGGAGATCAAACAAAGCTGTTATCTGTGGTAAGCATAGTGTTAGTCATGTATGTGAATCTTTTAAAGTTATTTAATAAGGTAAATGAACAAACTCCATTGCTGACTCAATATCCACTGACATAAATGCCCAGAAACCTAATGGTCTGTTGTGAGCACATGTATGTTTTATCATTCTGCTATATTTATGTTGGAAAATATTGCATGGTGGACAAAAACTTTGCTGCATTAATTGTGGAACTGAAAAATGATATGTTTTAATTAATTGGTTCATTCAGTTACCACAGTTATGTCTTTTAAATATGCCATAATAACCATGTGCACAACATAATTTTGAAAATTCATAGTGTAAAAATCTATATTTAAAAACAAAAAACAAGTGTGTTTATGCATTCATTTAAGGTGAGATATCTTTCCATGTTTGGTGGGGCGGACGTACGTATAACGGTTGACTGCTTGAGGAAGGAGGCCATGTCAAACCAGCTGGCCAGGGAAAACAATATGAAGAGGCTTAAGAGAAAGAAGAAATATTATAAACAGTATTACATTAATTGTTGCTACTTTAGTGTACCAAAGTTATGATAAAAACTTCAGTATTGTAAAATTTAAAACTATGTAAATACTTTGTCAAAATGAAATTCAGTGGATTTACAAAAATACAGTTTCCTGGGATTTTTATTTAGTGCACTTCTAAGTTTATACACGTAAGTATTAAAACAAATGTTACTGTGTTGATATTTATAAATTCAAGCTACAGTAGTGGGTAATATTGGAAATTGCAGTTATGTCTATTGATTTTAGAAATTAGGATTTGTATAATGATACACTATTATAAATACATGACAATAACATAGACTTTTCTCTTCGAAGATCGTGTTTTAAAGGTTGAATTTTGTTTTATTTCTTATCCTGATTATATGCATGCCATTATTATATTATGAACCATACATGAGATTACTTAATAAAGTTTTAGTGTTTAAGCATATAGTGTGTTGTTTACTTGCAGGATAATATTATTATGTAGTCCTTTGCCCGATAATATCCCTCTGTTCCAGGAAAAAGAGAGTTAAAGCATATAAAAATAAAAATAGAAGTTCAAGAATCATGCCCCTGCTATTACATTCCAGCTTAAAGAATTTTGCATGTTTGTATCTGATGTTTCTGACAAAGGTTTATTGAAAGTCCAGCAAACTTAAAATTGAAGTAAATGCAAATGGATCTAGCCAAGTAATGCAAGATCTGTCCAAAATGGAAGTACTAGTATCTAGGATGCCCATGTGGGTCCGATGCCCATGTGGGACCCATATGGGACCCATATTACTTGTTAATGGGGCAGCCCATATGGGACCCATGAGGAACTCGGTTGCACTACCCACATGGGTCCCATATAGATTGCTAGCTGGGTTGCTGCTGATTTCTCAGAGACCAAAAGTAGTTTGTGATACCGTGCGCTATGGACAACTAGAATAGAAACATTTTAATAGAATTACTATTAAATATATAACAATCATTGATAACAGTATCACTTAGTGATAAATAATGAATGATATATTTGTAATTGTTACCTTCAACCTATTAGACAAAAGAGTACACTTTACATGCAAATCGACATTGTGTTGATCGGACTATACCTTGAAAGTCCTTGTGTGTCCTCATTACTTCCCATGCACTTCTGCATTCACAGTTTTTATTTTGCAAATTTGGTGCCTGTCGATTATGCCTCTGCCACTCATCCACCGAAATATCGTCTTTGTCGCAGAACATTGACATCTGTAAAATGGAATTGGAACGCAATAACACAATATATTTGCTCTGTATTAGATGACATAAATTGAACATATATATAAACAAAACGATAATTAGGAGTCTTAGCTAATAAAATGTAGCTGACAAATAAATACTCCTTACTCGTAAATTGCATTTGAAGGAGCCTTAATGTAACGTTCGTGAAATCAACAACAGTTACTATAAAGTACCTGTCGTTAATACCCAAAAGTAAGTCAATACCGTATAATAAATAGTTATAATGTACATGAAATGTTATTAGCACTCTTTAAAGCAACACAAAGGCAATTTTGACTGCTTGTATTAGTAGGTTATCTTGAAACAGTCTTCGAACTTACTTTGAGCAAACTGATATTATTATGCGGCAGACAGGTTTCAATAATATGGACATAGCTCTGTTCAATTTGAAGTTATTATTTACATCATTTTCTTAGATCCAATGCACATTACCTTATTCTTACTTGACTTGTAGTGCGTATCATTTACCCAAAACAAATCATACTTGCATAAAATACTACACTGAAATGTCTTCACGAACATTACAGGGTGAGTTGTGTTTTATTTACCTTATCAAGATAAGCAGAGCCCATCAGACTGGCATTCAAAGACTGTGTACGTGTTGGACAAAAATTACAACTTTTGCTCATAATTTTTCGAGTATCATCCAGGTTACATAGTTTTTCAGCTGTTTCACACCGTCTACCGATACCTACACGTCCTTCAATGTTTTTGGTGCATCTCAAATATAAAGGAGAGAATCAAATATTTTGAAATATTCTACAGGGAATAATAAACTTGTATAACTGTTCTTCTGTTAAAACCACTTTTATAATTTACATATTGTCCATCTTTATGAAACTCTGAGAGAATCTAAGTTTGTCACAAATATGGTCAATATGTAAATCATAAAAGTGGCGACAGATTTATTTAAAAAAACAATGTTGCGGAAAATTTGAAATAAAGAGTCGTTATTAACAAAAGTAAAAGCGAGAAGTCAAATAATATTTAAGAATGTAAACAATAACCTACACTAAATAAAAGTGCTCAGTATTCCAATGATATGTGTCACTGCCAGTAGAGATGGGTACAGAGGAGGCATAATAACATTTTTTGTTTTTGCACTTTTTTGAAAGTATGTCTCAAAGCATGCCATGTTTCTTAGATGAAATATTTTCCAGTTTTTGATATCTGATTAAAGATTCAAAGAAACCGACTGAAACACTGAGAATACCAACATAGCTTTTTGTTGCCTAACAACCAGGGAATGTAATGGCACTGTCCCTAATTTCTTGTCTGTTACAGTCTAAAGCTCTATCCTATCATTTGAAATCAATGATAATTGTATATAAATATCCAAAACGATACCTTAGAAAATATTTTTTTAAAATGTGTGTACTTATTATCTATGAAGAATGTCACTAGAGCATGTGAATCTATCTATGCATTTGACAGAGAATTGTTAGAATGTTAACAAAAGAACCTCTGAACATCTACAGTAACTTTAAATTTAATGAACAATAAAACGCATAATTTCTTGAGTCTTTATCAACTGCTTTGAACAATGCAAAGTTTTCAACATCTTAGATTAATACCTTAATGCTTTAGAACTTTGATGAATGAGTGTTGTCCGTAAGAACTTTCTTAAGGTTCAGCTTTTATATATTACTGTGTGCCACTAGTAATTTCCCGAATAACTTTTACAAAAGAAATTAGCATTGTGCAAGAACATTCTGTAAGGCAAATTTTGTTGTACATTCATTATGTTCATGTCTCCTGTCCCTTAGAACGTTCTAAGGGATGAATGTAAGTGGTCCAGGTGCTTTAATTTTCATAAGAACGTTCTAAGGGGTTGATCTAAATTGCTCAGTTAATGAAAGTTTCAGTTTCCTGTTCCTTTGATAAATGTAAATTGCTCGGTTAATTGATATTGAAGTCTCCTGTCTCTAAGAAGTTTCTCGGGGATGGTTGTAAAATTATTCAGAAGATGAAGGTTTAAATTATCTCTAAGGACGTTTTAGGATGAATGTAACAACTCACTTGAGAGAGGTTTAAGCAAATATTCCTTACTGACTTGGAGGTTTTCGACAAAGAACGATTTTTGAACAAATACTACTTTGATGGAAGCACGTGTTTTATCTAAAACTTGAACATTCCTTCGGAGGAAAGTCGAAAAATACTACTGTCATAAGGAAATTGAATGTCTTAGGAAAGTTCTAAGAGTGATTTTTCATTTCGTAAACATTTTATGCATTATAGTTTACATGTCTAAAAACGTTCCTAGAGGCAATTGCATTTGGTCTTCAAGTAATTCGTTTATAGTCGCATCCTCTAGATAGATAGATTAGATAGATTTATTTCGGTATGGAATACATATACATGGACACTTAAAACAACATGTACGGTACAAATATATAACATACATGAGAATAAATAAGCCATGACATGCACACCAACACCAAGGATAACACAAAAAAGAGAGACTCTTATTTCCATTGTGGTCCCCTGTGTTGGTGGCATGACATAGAGAGCCTTTAACCAATGCAAATAAATACTATCAATTAAATATTATCGCAGTTAGATTTCACTTATGTTATCACAGTTTGACTAGAAGTTACAGCATTGTAATACATTATTCAAGTTAAAACAGAATAAATATACTAGGAAGCAAATGATAAAATTAATAAGCATTAGATATTTTAACTTAAGACAAACTACAATAAAAACAAATTATCATTATATCACAGTCACAAAATTAAACCTATTAATAAAACATTTGACAAGATACTAAGACGCAACTATAAAAAGTAGGAATGAGAATAAGAATGAGTATCACTTTGACTAAAAAAAAAAGAAGAAAAAATGCATCATTTCATATTAAGTGTGTTAAATGATAGATGAAATGAGTTGAAACCATTCCTATACCGAAACAACCTGATGTAAATTTAAAAACTCATATAAAAAGTCTTGAAATATTACAAACTGTCCATCAGGTAATTCTTAACAGATATTTTGAAAGAAGGTAACCAGCCAATGATAGATAATTCAGCTGGCAAACTATTCCACAACGAACAACCCACACAGCAGAAGGACTTGGTACCAAAACCTTTGACCTTTGGGATTGCAGATGCGCCCTTGTTACTTAACCTGGTCTTATAAGAATGAACAGTGACCTGTGGGATGAAATATTCTTCCATGTTATCAGGAGCCATACCATTTTTTTACTTTAAAAACATGACAAAGGATGATCTGATCTACACGTTTATTGACTGGTAACCAGTTGAGAGAGAAAGTGATTTGGACCAATATGTGACCTGGCATCAAGATCAAGGACAAACCTAATCAACTTATTCTGAGTTACTTGAAGTCTGTTTTTAAGGAACTGGGATAGACCGGGATACCATATTGAGCAACAGTAATCAAAATGACATTGGATTAAGGACATAACTAGAAGTTTCTTAGTATGTTGTGTAAGGTAATCCTTTTTACGATATAAATATTTCAAACGTGCATTAGCCTTCTGCAACACCGACCTAGCCATTGCATCAAAAGATAATGATTGATCAATGGTTGCTCCGAGATATTTGACCGAAGAAGTTGGTTTAATAACTGTGCCATTACATTTAATATTAAGGGATGAATTTGACCTTAGTCTATGTTTAGACCCAAATAAGATTGACTCAGTCTTGCCTAAAATTTAATGCCAGCCATCACTGACTAACACTCTGTAACTATTCATTACGTATTTAATATGACTGGAGCGAAGCGGAAAAATTGACCGTCGGTTCCGACGATGTTATAGTCGGTGCATTCTTGTAATCATCTTAGAGGCAAATCCTACTGTCATTTATGCTTCTAAGGACGTTCTGAGAAATGAGTGTTTCATTGATTGTGATATTAATGTATAGTAAATATTATCGTCTAAGAAGGTAAAATGGTAACGGAAGTCAAATTATAACTGAGTCTGCATTAAAGAAATTGTTATCATAAATACACTGTTTAAAGAATTTTTGAAATCGGATGAAAAACAAGAGAGCTATTAAAAATCTAAAATTTAGTAAATATGCAAATATATACAAATTAGACATACTATTAGACACACCCATTTACGATTGTTTTCACCTGAAATTGGTAACATTAACTTATTGTCATGTAGATTATCATAGTAAAGTATATATTTGAAGCTGCTGTCATAGTGATTAACTTAGCAGTAATATCTGCATGAATATCTAATTACGGACTTTGATATCACAAATTCAAAATGGCCGCCTCCATGATTCTGATTCTCACATCTAATATTACGATTTTAGCAATTCTTGCAACAGTGTCTCTTAACAAGTTCTTCACTTTAAAGTCAAATTATTGTCTGACTTGCCTTGCCCTTTAATTATATTGTGATATAGCTGTTTATTGTCTTAGAGTAGTAGGAGAATATATTGACACGTGGCATAACTCATTTCTGTTTTCAAATCATTTATGGATACAGTAAAGATACTTTCTATAAGAACGTTCGTATTTCCAGTAGATGCATTTTCTAAGAATAGTATTAGGATTGGATTTATTTGTTATACATGTTGAAGAACTGTTAAGGGCGTTCTTTAAGGCAAAAACCATTTGTCCTTCAGGCCTTTGTTGCACTCATTGTATTGTCTAAGGAGTGAATTCACTTTAAGTTAATGATATTGTGATATAGAAGTTTACTGTCTAAGAACGTTCTTAGCAAAATTATTATAACACATTGACTACCGCACTTCAATCCTTTATTCTGTAGGAAACAATAAAAACAGCAGGTTTATTCTATATTGGGGTTTCCGTTAAAAGACCAGAACGTATTCAGGCTTTCAGTAGGAAAATGTGCAATTGACAATTGAATAGGAATGTGGGACATGCGGCCACAGTGGTCCAGACAGACCTGTGTATTCACAGTAGGGGTCTTAGCCAATGATGGACTAGCTTCTGTTTATCATAATCAGCTACTGTATAGCTACTATTACGGTGAGTAAAGTTTGATAAATGATGGTTTACATGTTTAATTAAAAGAGTCTAATTTGAAAGAAATGAGATAAAGTTAAGAAAATTTATTAATTTTACATATGCTTTTCAGTAGCATCTACGCATATCTAAAATATATTGT
>JAFMSR010000157.1:75000-77015 GCA_022818135.1 Saxidomus purpurata | reverse complement strand
CAAAGTCATATAGTATACTACAATGCCGTGCTTCGTTACATAGTAACTAAGATAGCAGTAACCCTTTTCCATCACTATGTTTATTTTCTCGCATTTTGCAATGAATTTCCTTTCTTCTTGGTGTGTACTTTACGTTTATGTTGATATAAAAATCTGATATGTTTAAGGACAAAAACATCTGACGACATACTAAGGGATTTCCAAACTGTTGGACAACTAGTGATGTTTAGACATTCACAAAATGATTAAATTTTCATTTTTACTAATCAAAAATTGCTTTGAAAGTCGTTTTATGAGGTCCAAAGTGATGTCGCCACGCATAAAAGAATAATTTTTGGTAGGTATTATGTTTCGCCACACAAACGTAAAGCATTTTACATATTGACATTAAAAGCATCAAGCTAAAAGTTTTTCTTGGCCTTTCGTAAAACGGATATTTTTAATTTGCACTACTATATAATGGTATTACTTATGTTTGTTTAAGAATTAAATTCTTATTTACAGAAGTAAATAGGTATTAAATTGCTTGCTTCGTCTTTTTCGGTTTAGATATTAAAACCAATGTTTGTAGCAGAGGTCTTATATGGCACTTGTAATTCCTTGCCATTAAGCTAGCTTAAATGGCGACGTGTTAAAGAGCGAATGATTTTCACGGTTACATTTGGAGCCCAACCTAAATAATATACCTTACAAGTAGTGGCTTCACCCCTAGAACAATTGAGCTAGCTTCTGTGGATTTTGCAAGGCTGCTCTTTGACACCCTACGTCAAAAAGCATATATATTTAGCTGGTCAAATCACATGAAATGGTGAGCTGTTAGTTATATGTTGTGCTTTTCCCGCGTATGTGTCCAACGTGTGATGTAAACGATTCGTTTTAATGATATCGCCCATGTACATTTTTGTAAATTTAAAACAAACGTTCAGATATAATGACATTTTTGTCTAGAAATAGTAAAAACAAAAATAATATCAAACAGGGAATGCCACGTACCAAAAACGCAGCCTCCCCAAAACCTTGTATATAGAGTCACTGTATCTTTGTTTTCTGGTAAAGGTTTTTGACAAAAAAAGTGCTACTAATCAAGCAAGTGTATTCAATTCATTCACCAATGAAAAAATTACATCAGGGTTTATGTTATATTTCAGGTAATAAAGAGTCAATTTAACTGAAAACGAAACATAATTGTTCTAGTTGTAAATCCGCCTTTAAAAGTTCATACCTTCAGCATTCAGATAGTTTAGTCGTAATAAGTGTAGCAGTTTTAAACAACGATAACATTTGAGGTCTCTTAACGAGACAATCATTAAAATGATGAAAGACGAATATTTGCGTTGGTTTAAGAACACCAGACAAAGATATGGATGATTCCCGAATAAACGCCTCCATTTCAATGGTTTCACATTGTGAAAGGAGATACTATAAAACTAAGCAACGTAGAGTTCTATTTCTTTGACAGTGCATCTCTTCTCAATGTCAATTACACCACTTTGTGTATCACGCCAATCCAAAGAATAATTCTTTAGTGTTGGTGAAGACAGGCAGCATTTCAGATTGCAAAGGAAGTAATAAAAAGAACTGTGCCTGCAAAACTCTTGATTATTGTCTACTGTACTTGCTCGCAATGTTTTCTACCAACTATAAGGTCAGTCCAGTGAATGCTTATTAAGTTGTGCTCAATATACATGTAATTTAGGAAAACAAAAGGAAATATAAGCTCTGACGGGGCATAGTCATTGTCATTGGTCACTGCACTTTCTTTCAATGTCCTCTACACTATGTGAAATATAAAATCGGTCCAGTTAAACATTTTCAAGTAATGTTTCGAATATGTACAATTTAATATAACAAAGGAAAATAATTAAACAAATTGCAAGGCAGAGTTATGAATCTTCTCTCAAATGTTTTAAAAAGGCTGAATCATTGAGATAACAAGCACGGTATATTTATTGTTCTTGTTCACTTAACTTACTGTTAATGTTTTTTTCGATGTGTGCAAAAATACCTTTGATCGT